>MJUU01044379.1:0-17151 GCA_002080025.1 Modiolus philippinarum | reverse complement strand
TAGTACAAAACCTTTCGCTTGGTTATAATATTCACGGATCTTCAAAACTTGATTGTAAAACGTATGTTATTAAAAGTATTTGTGTGGGGGTTATATTCGTGTAAAATTCCCAAAAACGGAATAAGCGAAAATTTCCCCCACACGAAAATTTCCACGTTTCCAGTATATGATTATTTGGTTACTACATTCTGTTTTTTCATGAGTATTATCTTATTGTGTCCATACTTCTATTGTGCCTGCTTTTGTGTCCAAAACTGATATTGGGTCCACATACACTTAAATTTGCACTTGACATATTGATTCAGGATTTAGTGAGTGGGGGTATCACTGGTTGCCATTCAGCGACAGCTCTTGTTTTTGACTGCAATACCATCGAAGTGTTCCAGCTAGAAAATGAAAATGGAGGGGCGCATGAGAAGGGCAGTTTTACGCCTAAGATCAAATTTGAAAAACCAAAGGGCACTTTTGCACGTAACGTCAAATTCCGAGAACCAAACAGTACCACTTTGTGTACCAAGGAAAATTTGTATGAAAAGTTTTTCCATTTTTTTTAAATTGCACTTTTAAGCAAAGCCTGTTTATAGAAATATTGAGTTACTCCAGATAGACAAGAGATACTTTTATTTGTCTTTATATGGTTTGTAATCAAAGGTTATCAGAATAGTTTGAGAAAGAGGAGTTTTTGGTCCATTTTAGAAGTTTAAATGCCAAATCTGGTAATTTTGTAATCAAAAATAAGGAGGATTATACACCAAAAGGTGTGAGAATTCTGCAATAGTTTAAACTAATTTTTATTGGGAAAGACTCCTTTTATCAGAATTTAGTAAAATAATTGATATCTTTTAATTTGTTTTTTCCTGAATGCCCTAATCAGTTATGATAAGTTGAATATTTAATGTTTTTAGTCTCAGTAGATGTACAAGTAATATGTACTACACGAAATACATTTTAACATTTTAATTTTAACTATTAAAAAATGTGAAATAACCCAAATAATGGTGAAATACAATTTTACTATTCATTATTTTGACCTAGGACCACTAAAGGAAATAGATGTGTTTTGCACTTATTGTTTACTTTCTGTAAAGGCACTATTTTGATGGGTTTCTTTCCCCAACACCTTCGTACTCACGCTAGATAAATTTGAAAGAATTACTTTCTTTTTCATGACAAAAAATGCACAAAAATATTAATTTCAATAATTTAAATACCTACCAGCTGATGATAGAATACCATAATATTATCCAATGAAGCCATAAATAGTGATATAGTACCCCAAGCTAATCCACTAATTACCGGCAATTACCTGCAATCAGCTGTTGCCTGTAGGTAGGTGTGATTATTTAGATGTTACCTGACAGATTGAATTTCTTAATTGGGCACATAGACAAGTAGATAGGGCACACAGGGGCACTGGAAAAAGGGACAGGGGCGCTAAACCGATGTAAAAAGGGGGACAGGGGCGCAGCCCCCCTCTATTTCCCTCTAGCTGGGACACTGCATCGGGTATTAAAAGAATGTACTGTTATTAGGATTCTAATTTAATCAAAAGATTTCATGTTGTATTTTTGAAACTATACAAGGCACCAGACTAAACAGAGATCCTGCTTCAGATGTGAAGATGGTGTAATTGACAGTTTTGACCAATCAAAATTTCTGTTATATAAATATTGTTTTAGAACTATTAATACATGTATCTTAAAATTGATATACATGTATATTCTAACACATTTACAGATACTACTGTCTGGCAGCAGCAGCAGCTCTGGTGAAGTATGTAGAATTTATACAGAATATTATATTTGCACCTAAATCCATGAGAGTTGTGTTTAAGGGCAGCGAGAACACAACAATGATTGGTGAGTAAATCCATGAGAGATGTGTTTAAAGGCAGTGAAAACAGCACAATGATTGGCGAGTCTTGTAGTCTTTTATGGTAATATTTCTGATATAACTATAACATATTCTGCTGATGTCAAATTAATAGAGTTTGAAACTCAGATCTGCTCATTAAATAATACAATACTCTCCACAGTGTCGGAAACCTGTTCCAAACTCTAGTCTGCCTAGTATTTAACTTTTCAATATATTTGCATCTATATAAATGTGTGTCTATACAGTAGAAACCTACACAGTATATGACCATAAAAATATGTAGGATTACATAAAATGTTAGAATACTCAGGTTCAGAAAGCTTTCTTTGGGAGCTGTAAATTTTGTAGGATTTTACTAGATATGGAAATACTCAGGTGTCGGAATAGATAGGTTCCACTGTGTAAATATCTGAAAGTATCAGCCTGTCATGTCCCAGAGAATGTAGGCAGGCTGCCAATTCCAAGTTGATCAGAATGTTAATTCATTAATTGTGCCAAAGATTGAATTTTATGGTTTTGGTTGCTGACAACAGTAGCGCTTTAAGGTTTCTCCATCATTCAATAACATTTAAACAATGAAGATATGGAGTAAATGCAGATAAGACAAATTCTCTACAAAAACATAGTAGACCATTAATGAAACACATTTCCCTCACAGGGAATCTCTTTATGGACTCCCAAGCTTTAATTCTAAAACTTCTTTGCACATTTAAATTAAACCTAAGATTATATGAATCTATTACCGGTGAAAGTGCAAGATCAAGAAATCTCAGACACCCAGGGTAAGATTTCAATATTTCTCTGACCAGGCTTGCCGAGTCAGAGAACCATTGAAATCTTACCCGAGGGTGTCTGAGATTTCTAAATCTTGCATATTCAACGGTTTTTATACGACCTCAAAAATTTTTGCGGTCGTATAATGGTATGGTGCTGTCGTCGTCTGTAGACACTTTAGTTTTTGGTCAATAACTTTAGTTCCAGTACATCAATCTTTATGCAATTTTAACATAATGTTCTTTGGTACAAAAGGAAGGCTTGGCTAAGTTTTGGTCATTGTGGCCCCGCCCATTTTTAAAAAAGGGGCCAAAAAGGGTTAAATTTGGTGTTTTCAAATGTTTGTCTGTAGAATCTTTATTATTAATCGGATTTTGATGGGGTTTCTTTCAGTGTGCTCCTGAGGAAATTTCCAATCTGATTTATGCCAACGGATTTCACGTAGCATGTACCGCTCACGAGATAAATGGGGCCCAACAGGGGCAAATCTCCAAAAAAATAAATTTTTTATTTTAAGTCCAATTTTGATGCAGTTTTTTTTTAATGGATTCCTTAATATGGCGCTCAGCTATTAGATTTTTGATAACTTGTTTCCTTTCCCAGGTATGAGGGGCCAAACAGGGCCAAAATTGCGAATTTGCAGATTTATGTAGAATTTTTATTTTTCATCGGATTTCGATGGGATTTTTTTCTTTGGATTCCTCTTGATCTAAGCTTTCAGATGTATGTCGACAGATTTGGCGTAGTTCTTACCGTTTCAAGCTAAGAAGGGTCAAAAGGGCCAACATTGCAATTTTTCTAAATATGTCAAATCTTTATTTTTCATTGGATTTGGATGGGATTTTTTTCTTCTGATTCCTCTTGATCTAAGCTTTCAGTAATAATATGCCAACGGATTTTGTGTAGGTCTTACTGTTTCCGAGCTACAAGGAGTCAAAGGGGCCAAAAATGCAATTTTTCTAATGTCAAACCTTTATTTTTCATCGGATTTCAATGGGATTTTTTTCTTTGGATTCCTCTTGATCTAAGCTTTCAGCAGTATCTTAACAGATTTTGTGTAGCTCTTACTGTTTCCGAGCTACAAGGGGTCAAAGGGGCCAAAATTGCAATTTTTCTAAAAATGTCAAATCTTTATTTTTCATCAGATCGATGGGATTTTTTTCTTTGGATTCCTCCTGATCTAAGCTTTCACTAATATGGCAACGGATTTGGCGTGGCTCTTACTGTTTCCGAGCTACAAGGGGTCAAAGGGGCCCAAATTGCAATTTTTCTAAATATGTCATATCTTTATTTTTCATCAGATTTTGATGGAATCTTTTTCTTTGAATTTCTATGGATGTAAAGTTTTAGTTGATAGTACATATTTTGCATAGCTCTTACGTTTTTTTTCATCAGTAAGTGATCAAAAGGGTTGAATTTTTCCCTATTTTGTTTCTAGCTAATAACTGTGTCAAGCTTCTTTTTGTGTCCATCTAATTATTGTGTCAAGCTCTTTACTGTGTCCACATTCACTTTAAACTACTTTTGTTGAAATTTCAGTGGTCGACATGCTGCGGTCGTATCATGCTGCGCTCGGCGTAGCCCTTTATTGATTTATTTTCTCACATTTGTAACCACAAAGTGGGATTTGTTTACCACCACACCACACTTGACATCTGGTGTTCCTAGGCGACGTCAGTGACGCCAGAATAAGTTGCCTGGTAATTTTCTGTCTTGTACCGGGGGGTACAAGACAAGAATATCTTGTACCCCTGAAAACCGGAACTGGCTTATCTTTTAGTGAGAATGTTCTCTCTTGATGGTTGCCCTTTAACATACAATGAAAGGATATTGAGTAAATGCACACAAGACAAAGTCTCTACAAATACTGTAAACTTGGAAATTTTTAGGTGGGGATAAATTTTTGTCGATTTTGCGATTGGGAATTTTATGTGAATATAACTCCCACGAAAATACTTTTAAAAACAACTTTTTTCAGTCAAATTTCAAGATCAGTGTCAGTATAATAAACATTCAAAAGGTCCAGGTATGACACTTTGGGAAATTAACCCCCCCCCCCCCCGAAAAAATAACTACATTTATAGTACATGGAAGAACCAAGCAATGTAACAATGCTTTCATTGTTGTAAATAACATACATAGAAAACATTTTATCATTGTAGATGCTACAACTGTTAAGAATTTAGAACTTCTTCAGAATGCCAGAGATCCCAGAAGTGACCACACACTGTATGGTATATTAAACCAAACCAAAACATCAGGTGGTAACAGACTTCTTAGAGCCAATATACTTCAGCCTCCTTCAGGTATAGCTTCTTAAGTACTGCTAATGTCATAATCTTTAATACTAAAAAATTATAGTTTAACATGATCTATTAATCAGTACAGGTTCACAACAACACTTCTTCGGATGCAGTATAATTCTTTTTGTCGACTAGTTTCGGCAAACTAGGTTGCTGTCATCAAGACATTTTTACATAAATTTGTTTGCCCTGAAGTACAAATTAAGGTTTACAATATATAACGTCATAATGAACAATGCAGAGGTTACGAAGGTACAGATTATAGTTAACAACGTTACCTGGAAATTATGTAAAAATAAAATACATAGAAATAAATAAAATAAAATAAAGTTTGTTGAAATAAATTGTGTTCATTTATTAAAAGTTAGTTTGGAAATTGAAGGAGAAAATCATCTGAGCATGCAACAAAAAGTTATTTTTAGAAACATTGTCTTCTATTTTTATAACGTAAGTAAAATTGGTCCAATGGACAACACCTAGGTGTGCCTTACCACTCCAATTGGCTTCCCTATAATTAGAGCTGGTTGACAGGTACTACTCCCAATTGCGTCAGGACACGGCTGATAGGTGGATAATCGTCGCTGTTGTGGAAATTTAAGTTCAATACTGTCAAATTCTTGAATTATTTTTCTAGAGCATTTCCGTCTACAGTTCCTTCCGTTAATTCTATTAGACAAAAATTGTGCACATTTGACAAATTTCAAATTGTTTACTTCCTTTAATTTCTTTGGCATATTTAGTAAGGTAAATTTGGATAATAGTGAGTTGCAGGTTAGGTTTCATACAGGTTGTAATGGAGTCCAGGTTCTTTTTCTTGATATTTGAAGTTGTAGGATAGTTATTCTCAGGTTCTGTAAGGTCCGGCTCCTTTTGTTGATTAGGAGGTCACTGACACTAATCGAAGGTATGCTTCAATCGCCTCACTGAATAAATACATTGTAAATCATTTAGTTCCAAGCGAAAGGCTGATAAGATCAGCGCTGTCTGCAACACTGGATCCGAAGATGCACTGGGTTCACAAAAAAGGAATAAAGGTATCAGGTGAAACAACACTGTGAATTTCTAGACGAAGGTCAATCCTAGAAAGTGGATACCTAAAGGTATGCAGGGTTGCAAAAACATAAATGATAAATGTGAAATTTGGGCCCTGTTTTGTAATTGTAAACAATAATGAAAAAAGGTATTTGATATATAATTTGGGTTTTATACTGCCCTCCGCAAGGTGGAGTGGGTTATACTGTTTTACGGGTGATCATTCTGTCATTCAGAAACCTAGACTGTCAAAAAAATCAAGTGAACAAACAAGAACAAAAATACTGGAAAAAAATTTGAAATTTGGTCAGAAAAGATTTTGAGTAGGCAAGTAGGCAGTATTTTTTTTTGGGGGGGGGGGGGGGGGGGGNGGGGGGGAGGGTTCGGGGGTGAAGGGGTTTGGAAGGTTACATTTGGCAATGACAATTTTTTATGCCCTGCCGTTAGGTGACCTGGGCATTAAGTTTTACCCTTGTCTGTACGTCAATGCATTCATCGAAATTTTTGTTAATGATTTCTCGGCTTGTGTATAGAGGAATGATTTGATATTTGGTCTGAAGCTTTGGTATCATGCTTTCTACCGTGTCTCCCCTTTTCAAGTCCTTCACTCATCTAGTTCATGTTTGCCGATATTTATTTGGCAGGGCATCTGTGTCCCATGGACTCATTTTGTTTTATTTAACAAGACAACAAATGCTTAATTTTGTTCAGACTTTATGAAATATACATGTATGAAGGATCCCAAAATAATTATGTGATATATTATTAAATCCAAATTGTTCCTTGTGAATCTGAATAATTTAAAAAGAGTTTTTTTTTTATTTTGGAACAGATCTGGAGACGATTTTGATGAGACAGGAAGTTGTGGCTGAGTTGACATCAAAAGAGGATGTGTTTTACAACTTACAAACAATTGTTGGACGATTTCTAGACATCGATCATCTGTTGGCTCTGTTTGTACAGATCCCAAAACAGGATTCTGTTAAGACGGCAGAAAATAAGATTGCTAATGTTATCTACCTAAAACATACCCTGGAGTTAATAGAACCTCTCAGGGAGGCGTTAAAGGACTTTGATAATCCATTACTGAAGACTTACTATAAGGTACCATTAATTCAAAAATTATTGTGGCATTATTATGCCCCGCCTACGAAAGTAGTGGGGGCATATTATGTTTATGTCTGTCAATCATTCTGTTTGTCTGCCCATGTATCAGTCTGTTTCAAGTTATGTAAAGTAGAACATACAGATTTAAATTCTTGCAAGGTGCCTGATATCATATAGACAAAAAGCTGACCCCCAGTCACTCAGACCCAATAGCCAGGAAAAGGAAGTTAGTTCACAGTCAATGTTTTCGTATACAATTATCACCCTAGACAGAGTGTGACCCAGTGGTTTCTCTCCCCTAGATAGTAAGGTCACCCATTAACTTGCTCGACGGTAATCTTAATTTCAAGGGGAAAGAAACCCCTTGGTCACACATTATCTAGGATGGTAACTGTTTTATAATATTGAATTTTCTTGTTTACCAGTTGACCTTCCTATGCGACCCAACGTTAACCTGTTGACTCGGTGAAATATCAAATGTCGGGTGACACAATTGGACAAATCAGATTATAGATATTTAAATGAGTATATAATATTCCAGAATAATCTACATTATTGATCACCACTACGAAAAAAATCAAACGAAGGACAAATACATAAAAAAAACAAAAAAAATACAAAAACTTACAAACTAAAATGAACAACTTAGACTTCACCTAAACTCTTGAAGTTTGGTCTAGGTGCACATGTAGGATAAGCATCTTCAGCTTTTCTAGAAACATCGGCTGAGTTGTTAATATTGTGTCAATGTGCATTAAATAAAAGAGTTTTGAGGAAACGCCTGCAATGGCTGAAAAATAAGTTGCATGTCACAATCCAGCAAGGAAATGCACAAGAAAAACATAAAAAAAGACAAATGTAAACAATTGTAGGAATTCAGGACGGCTTGACTTGGTATTGGCACTAGCAAAAGCCAGCAGTATGGTTTAACCTGTTTATGGGTACCCAAATCTCCCTGTTCTCTGTCCTGATTCCCTAAAGTATAATAAACATACAAATAAAACCCAATACAGATAAACTACTAACTCCATGACCACAAATCTTGAAGAGGAAAGGAGACAAAACTAAATTAAGAAAGATTGGTCACGGAGTGCTTGCTGCTAAACTGCATTCTAGCTCAAGGATGCATGTTGAAAGCAGCACTGGTTGTCAACATTATAATGACGGTCAGTGCTAAATATATCTTATTTAAATGTTTTATTTACAGTTATTAGAAGATCGGAAAAAGAAGACCTAGATATAACATTATCATGACTAAGATTATCAGTGTTAAATCTATTTCATTAAAATGTTTTATTTACAGTTATTAGAAGACCCTAGGTATAACATTATAATGACTAAGATTATCAGTGTCATACATGAAGATACAAGATATCAGAAAGGAACATTAAATATGAGGACGCAGAAATGTTTTGCTGTAAAGGTGAGATAATCTCATACTATGAAATTTTTGATTCGGCTCATGGTCCCAATTTTATTGAGAACAAAGATGGAGGTATTTTACCTCAGCCTTACGTTGAGGAACATAACTCTTAAAAATCACTTGTATGTTTGGTTAGGTAATTTTCAAGCTTCTAAGTAACATTGATGATTTTGAATCTTTTTCATGTCAATGATTTAAAAAGCATTGAGGAAACTGACTGTTCCAAACACTAGTCTGATTCTAAGAGTTATCTCCGTTAACCAAGGTCTACTACCTTAATTTAAGTGTTAATTATTCCGCAAGTTAGACTAAGTTCTTTTCAGGGATTTATTTAATGCACTCAGGTACTAAGCTTTTGAATAATGTTCACTCTGATATTAAAAAATCTTCCAAAATTCAACAGATTCAACTTCAAAATTAAAATTCAACACAGATTCAATTTGAACTTAAATTTCAACAGATTCAAATTCAAACTAAAGATTCAACAAATTCAACTTCAAAATTAAAATTCAACAGATTCAACTTTAAAATTTAAATTTAACAGATTCAATTTCAAACTTAAAATTCAACAGATTAAACTTCAAACTTAAAATTCAACAGATTCAACTTCAAAATTAATTTTTTTAAATATTGTAAACAAATTGCCCTTGCATTTTGCAACATAGATGTAAACTTGTGTCTTATCCTTTTGTCTTGTACACTTTCAACAATAAAAATATTGTTTGATTAAGTTACAATATGATATGATATGAATATACATGTATATTGTGTATGCATGACTGAAAAAATTCACTTTTCTAATTGTTCTAAAATCTTTTTTTTTCCAGCCAAATATAAATGGTAAGTGTAATAATTTGTTTGTCTACATAGGTGACAGTTTTTCTTGATTATGCTGGATATCTGGATTTCTTTCTTGTAATTTCACCATGTATCCCTTTTCAAGAATGGGAACTTTTCCTCATTTACAGATTTTGGACTTCTTATAAAAAAGAATATGCATAAAAAGGCAAAAATTTAAATTCTTTTAAAACTTTATGTTTACAGATAATGTGTTTTGTAAATAACTAAAACAAAAAGACTTGTAAATATTGGAAAAAGGAAATTAAGTTCTTGATCAGTATTATACAGAAGAGTTCATTTATAACGAACAGGCTAGTAAGTTATAACAAAATCAAGTATTTTTGAAGGCTTATAACCAATATTTTATAACAAAATCAGGCTTGTAACTAAGAAAATTTAAAACCAAACAATATTATATCCCCACTTGATAGTGTGTGGGGTATACTGCATTCACCATGTCCGTCTGTCCGTTTGTTTGTCTGAAAAAAGTGAAAACGTGAATTTTTCGTCGCATTTTCTCAGTTTCTACAAGAAGGATTGGTATGCAGCCTCTATATGGTTAGTTGTAAGGAACGTCCTATTTTGAATCCCGTCAGATGTGCACTTCCTGGTTGACGAAATGTGGACTTAGTTACGAAATGTAGTGAAAAGATGATTTTTTTTGTCACATTTTTCTCAGCTTCTACAAGAGGGATTCATTTCAAAATTGGTATGCAGCCTCTATATGGTTAGTAGTAAGGAGAGTCTTATTTTGAGTCCTGTCTGATGTGTACTTCCTGTTTGACGAAATCAGGAAATGTGGACTTAGTTATAAAATGTAGTGAAAACTTTTTCGTCGCATTTTTCTCAGCTTCAACAAGGAGGATTCATTTCAAAATTCGTATGCAGCCTCTATATGGTTAGTTGTAAGTAATGTCCTATTTTGCTTCCCATCAGATGTGCACTTCCTGTTTGACGAAATGTGGACTTAGTAACAAAATGTTGTGAAAAGATTAATTTTTCGTCACATTTTTCTCAGCTTCTACAAGAGGGATTCATTTCAAAATTGGTATGCAGCCTCTATATGGTTAGTTGTAAGGAATGTCCTATTTTGAGTCCCATCAGATGTGCACTCCCTGTTTGACGAAATGTGGACTTAGTTACAAAATTGTTTGAAAACATGAATTTGTAATCACATTTTTCTCAGCTTCTACAAGAGGGATTCATTTCAAAATTGGTATGCAGCCTCTATATGGATAGTTGTAAGGAACGTCCCTATTTTGAGTCAAGTCAGATGTGTACTTCCTGTTTGACAAAACCTGGGCTTGAGTTACGAAATGTTGTGAAAACCAGGCTTCAATGAGTGGGGTATACCTGGTTGCCATTTGGCAACAGTTCTTGTTTTATTGCTCAAAATATACCTGATATAACTGTTATCTGATATATCAAAGAAAGAAACAAATGGTTTATCTTTTATCCATTTTGCACAAACCATCGCAGAAACGCCACGCTCCATGCAGTATAAAGACCCCTTCTATATTTCTCTAAAGAGAGCAGACGCACTGGGTGTCGTATAGAAGGCTAAATTTTCTGCCCCTACCCATTTCTCCCCTTTTCCAGTGGCAATCAAAAGTCGTTGCCCCGGTTGTCCCTTCCACCTTTATTTCTTTCCTCTTTTACTTACAATTTGTTTTGAATTGATTAACTTGTTCTCGTCCTGATATAGCTGAAATATTGCTCATTGGACGTTAAACTCTAACTAATCAATCAATCAATCAATGGTTAAGTGCACCTGACATTTCTAAATATAAAGAAAAAGAAAGCAAATGGGGTAAATGTCAAGGCGACATCATCCCATCTCCAGGTTAAAATGACCCAAAACAAAGCATCTTACTATTAAAACATTAAACAGAAATCATATTTCATACTGACATTTTCATATAAAAATTTAGAAGATGATTTCTGGGAATTGGTTTCCCTTATAACAAACAATGCCTATAATTCCATGGAATTCATTATAACCAAACTCTACTGTACATGTAAATTTGACATACTGGCCTATACTGACTTTTATTTGTTGACAGGACTGTTAGATGTAGCTAGAAGAACTTACACAGAAATAGTGGATGACATATCAGGTAATGGGGAAATAGCAGTACAATTTTAGTTCAGGATTCGACTCTAACAGTAATCCTGTAGCCCCTGACTATTAAATTTTAGGGATAACTACAAGAATTGGTAACTTCATAGTCCTTTTGTCTAGCAAAATTTGGAAAATTTCTCAAAGGTAAATTTATTTCAAGCCAGTAGAATCGCCACAGAACTAGTGATTCAGGTATTGTGTAGTCCTTTTGTCTACTGATAAGTAAATCCAGTTTTAGTTATAGGTTGAAATTTGGAAAATAAGTTATCAGTGAAATTTATATAAGGATAAAAATCTTAATTCTAATGCAACGTCCTTCAATCGCTTTGTATCCAATCACATGGTAAAAATAATATATACTTATTGGTAACGTCATAAACAAATGACGATTCTTTTGATAACATCATAGATAGTTTTACATCAGTTTTTGCAACGTGACAGACCAACTGACGGTATAAAATGGTGTTTCATCCAAGTTTACTAGGAATATTTTACCTAATAAAATACTTGTTTTCTACTTTTCTGCAATTAAGATCCTAAAATTCAGTTTTTTACCCCTATAAAACCATCAAAAATAGAAGTTTATGAAGAAAAGTACTTCCAAGGCATTATTTTGCTTGCATTTGCATCAAAATGTGTTTTATTCTTACAATAAAAAATGATTTTTACAGATTTAGTGAAACAGGTTGGAGAAGAGTACAATTTGCCGATGAAGACCAGTTATAATACAACACGTGGATTCTTTATACAGATGTATTGTAAAGATAACGGAGACAGTTTACCAGGAATATTTATGAAAGTCACAAAACATAAAAACACTCTCAGCTTTACTTGTCCTGATTTGGTATGTCATTTAAGTTATTAGTAATATTGACAGTTGCGTTCACATGATCCACGCATACAATTCTTTCACAAAAAAAGAGTAGGTCAAATTGCACCCCAACTTCAGGAAACGCTGTTTGCATCACCTAATTATGCAACTTAAGGTAGATAGACACTACTTTCCTCACTGACCTTTCCTCACATGTGTTGTTTCAATGACATATTATAGCTGCGGTTGTTGTTGCTGAACATTTTTGTCAAGAATACCACTTAAGTGCATGCTAGGGGGTTTCTTGATTTTGCTAGAGGGGGTGAATATTGTTCACCTCTGTTGGAAGATCCTCAGGTGACATCAAGATGTAGATAGGAATAAAAGCCCTGTCCTTGATAAACTGGAGTTGTCTTTGTATTGTATGCATTTTTGTCACATGTACATTCACTCCATATCCTTTCATTCTTTTACTAATATTGATATCCAGGGGATTTGCTATAAGTTTTGTTTTGTAAAATGATCTTTTTTTTTAATACCCCACCAAACACAGTTGTGGCAAGATATTATGTGATACCCTCAGTCGTGTCTCCATGTGTCTGTCCGTCTGTCCCCAGAAGGTTCGGACTAATAACTTGTGAACAAATAACATGCTGTCTTCAAACTTGGTATGTAGGTTGTTTACCATCAAACTCAGGCCAAGTTTGATTTCGGGTTCAGAGGTGCAAGTGGTTCTGAAGTTATGCCCCTTCAAACTTTGAAATTTAGTGAATTTTATGGTTTCCGACTGATAATTTTTTAATGAAATAACATACTGTCTTCAAACTTGGTATGTAAGTTGTTTACTACAAAACTCAGGTCGAGGTCTTAGGGATTCTGGAGTTGTGCCCCTTGAACCTTTGAAATTTTGTGAATTTTAAGGTTTCCAACTGTTAACTTTTAAAAGAAATGATATACAGCCTATAAACTTGGTTTGTAAATTGTATACCACAAAACTCAGGTCTAGTTTGATTTTGGGTTTAGAGTTCTAAGGGTTCTGGAGTTATGCCCTTTGAAACTTTGAAATTTTGTGAATTTTAGGGTTTCCGACTATTAACTTTTGAACGAAACAACATACAGCCTATAAATTTGGTATGTAAATTGTGTCACACAAAACTCAGGTCAAGAGTGATTTTGGGATTAGAGGTCTAAGGGGTTGTGGAGTTATGCCCTCCTCCCTTGAAACTTTGAAATTTTGTGAATTTTTAAGTTTCTGACTGATATCTTTTGAAAGAAAAAACATCAAACTTGGTATGAAAATTGTTTACCACTAAACTCAAGACAAGTTCAATTTTGGGCTCAGAGGTCCAAGGGGTTCTAGAGTTATGCCCTTGAAACTTTGAAATTTTGTGATTTGGGTTCGGACTAACAAAATTACTTATACTGGTGAATAAAAGGATATGGAGTAAATGCACATGAGACAAAGTCTCTACAAATACATGGTAAAAAACAAGCAAAGGAACAACGCTTTTATTGTTGTTCTTCATCTTGAAGTCACCATGAGGCCTTCAACAATGAGCTTTGCTCATACCTCATAGTAAGTTCAAGAAGGCCCCTAGCACCGGTTTAAGCGGAATTCTTTGCTAATTGTCGAGCAACGCTACATCCATGTCTTTCTTGGTCATGGGTGCGGAATTGTCAACAAACATCAATTAAACTGGCAAAGTGCTCTTACAATCACTGTCATCCTTTGCCCGACAAAAGCACTAGTGTCTTAAGCTAGTGGACAACTACAACATATAGACAAACACAGGGAACTCATCAAGTCGAATGTAAGAAAACTTGGCTTTATAAAATAGTGAGATGTGGGCACTTAAAACAGGTGGTCTGGATTACATTTCGAAAATTACAAAAATAATTGCCAAAATTTGAAAGTATCAATAGTATATCCATATGAGAAATTCTCTCACGCACAAGTACACCATAACTGAAAAATATACTGTCTCCAAACTTTGTATGTAAGTTGTTTCTTTAAACTAAAACCTAGTTCGACTTGGGTACAGAGAACCAAGAGGTTCTGAGGGGGTTATGCCCCTTTAAACTTCAAAATTTTGTGAAACGTGGCAGGGTATTATGTAATGTACCATTACTATTTTTAATATTCCTATGTTGTGCTTTCTAGGTCATGTGTTGACATACAGGCCAGAACAATGTTTACTCACAACTTGGCCAAGCTGTGTTCAGACCAACTTTCTAAAGCTTAATTGAATTTCTCAGAAGTGTAATACTCAAGCATTTAAAACTTTATAAATCTGATGAATAAGTTTAGGGTGCACAGACATTGACCTGCTCTGTAATTTCATGAGTTATTTGACAAATGTATATTGTTTTCAGATAAAACTAAATGGTGAGAGACACTTAAGACTTTGTTGTTTTAATTTGATGTTGAGTTGCATTAATCTGTTTCTGTTTTCATGTATAAGTATTCTAGAATGAGTTATAGACCTTGGTATTTAATTTATGTCACCAGTACATACTGTATTAGTATAATTAGTAGTATGTCTGTGCCAGGTTTATGTTGTTACCATCCTTATTCATAGATTGCAAGAAAAAATAGAAACAAGACCAATTACATGTCTGGACCTGCGTCACCGTCACTCATGTTCAACTTAGAAAGTGTTTTTTTGGTTTTTTTTTTTCAATCTAACAGAATATCATGTTTGGGTTTACCGATTCAAACAAGTATTCATTTACCTTATTTACAAAAATTCTTCGAATGCAAGTTGTAATTGAGATTATATTAAGTTCAACCCTATTACCATCTTCGCTACCTTTGCAGATCAAGCTGGATTTCTGTAGTCTCAAATCCACGTCTTTGATTGGTTACAGTTAACCTTCATTGCAGCCAATTAATTAACTTACATTCAGATTTTGAATATATATCAAAACAATAAAACTTAAAATATGGCGTTTAGCATACATGTGATCTCCTGACGGGAGCATGGAAATCTCCCGGATTTTCAAGGGCTTTTTTCATCTCCCGGA
The DNA here is from genome assembly GCA_002080025.1 of Modiolus philippinarum. Taxonomy (NCBI): domain Eukaryota; kingdom Metazoa; phylum Mollusca; class Bivalvia; order Mytilida; family Modiolidae; genus Modiolus; species Modiolus philippinarum. Next base: position 1,840 of record MJUU01044379.1, on the reverse strand, counting down.
ATTCCAGAAATATCTCCCGGAAAATCGGCTTCCAGCCAAAATAAAAAATGTGTACGAAATCGCCATTTAGGAGTATTCCCAAGTGATATAATTAGCCTATGCTCATAATCTTTGTCACTGTAATCTAATTGTCCAAACTGACACTTTAATTACACCTGTAATGCTAATTAAAGGATTATGTCAGTTGTAAACAAATGCCATCGGTGATTTGTTTACCTGTGTTCCCGGGCATGGTATCACTAATTACCGGTAAATCAGAGATAACCTGCTTACCTGTATGGCAATTAACTATCAGTAATTTAAAATTATTAATTCTTTGAACATTAAAATCTTTCTTTCAGCAGATTTTTCATAATTAACAGGTCGAACTTTCTCTTTGAATACACTGATTTTTTTTTACAGATTACGTTTCTTTTAAAGATGGGTTATTTCCCCCTTTGAAAAATTGTCTTTTCATTTCCATGAATTTATTTTATAGAATTCAACTTTTGCTGATATTTGCTTAATCAATATAACAGAAATTTTCATTTTACCACTTTTTTATTTAAAAAAGTGTTTATAAATAATATTTGTTTGATATTTTGCAAAATAATTTCTTTTAAATTACAAATTAATAGAAAGTAAAACTAATAGATATTTAAAATGGTGTGTTGATTGCTTTCAAGAATTTTCTTACATGCAAGTTATTGAGTGCATAATGAAATTATAGAGACATAAATCTCTTTAAATTAACATCAACTTAGCATGAAAAGGAACCCAGTATTATCACTGTTGGCCTAAATCATTATCTGGAATAATGATGTGCATTTAAAAAAAACAAATACATAAAAATTATAAATCATAAAAGTAAAATCTTCATAGTACACATTGCCCTGCAAAACTGATACGCAAAAGTGACAAATGGTCTCAAAACCTAGCTTAATCCCTGGCAGTATATATATTATAAGTTGAAAATATGGCGATAAAAAATCTCCCTGATTTCAACTGAAAAAATGGCTAATCTCCCTGAAAATCAAGGCTATCTCCTGCATTGGCTCCAGAGACCTATCACATGTATGGTTTAGTGATTTTTCTATTTTGCTGAATTATCTTTCTTTACTTTTGAAGGATTATTTCCTTGAAGTCAAATATATTGTGAATTGTTGTATTATTAGATGCAATAAATAATCATTTATTATTACAATAAATCATACTGAAACTCTTGCTTCAAAGGGAGATAATTTGAAACTGATGTTTCACAAATTGTGGCTCAATCTGCCAAGGGTGAAGAAAAGAGAAGCTGATCGCAACCCTAGGCTAGCGAAGATGCCCTTTTACTGTAATAGACAAAAAAAGAAGGAAAAAAAAACAAAACTAATTGTACAAAGTTGAACAAAGCATAAAATGAAAATAGTCCATATCACTTCAGCAAAGGTGAAATTCAAATAAACACATACTTTGAATCTTTATGAGAAAACATATGAAAGCAATGCAAAAATTCAAGAACAGCTGCCAATGGTCAATGTGTTCAAAACTCTGCAACATCTCTGGACAAAAATTGAGTACCAACCATGATGATATAATATGATAGAATAAAGTACAAGTTCAATAATAGATAAATTGGACATTTTTTTAAATCAAAACTGGCATAAAGGGGAGGTTCACATCACCAATGTGTTCAAACAACAGTAAAAACTTCCAAAGGTATTTAGTCAGAAATGTTAATCTTTCAGATTACACAAACCAGGCACTGTAATGTTAAAATATGCTGAAAAATAACTAAGTTCAACAATACATAAATTCGACATTTTTCTTTCAAATCTGCCAAAAAAGGGAGGTGCACATCTTCAATGTGTCAAGA
>MJUU01044374.1:70817-106594 GCA_002080025.1 Modiolus philippinarum | reverse complement strand
GAACCTTCAGTACAAAAAGAAAAGAGAAGCCCAAAGGGAATGGCAACATTAAGAAGACAAAGAAATAAAGTCATCACGAAAGTACGGGCATAAAATACAAATAAAAACAAGGACCCAAATTAAAACAAAAACATGAGTGAGATCAGGTGCTCCGGTAGAATAAGCATCTTCTGTGTTTTAGAATTCCGTATAGTGTGCATTACATTTGAACGCATTAACAGATTAACGGACATTACAAATGGACGAATACAGAGTATAAGAAATGGACGGATTACGATTCGAAAAAAATTAATTGTATTTTCAATAAAAATCACAAAATTGATCAACGAAAAATTTTGCTAAAAAAGTCCATGTGCCCGTTATAGTGATGTGGCCGATTGATTTGTGATAGAGATTCTGAAATGATTATATTTTCCTGTAGATCTAATTTGCAAGTGTGAAACGTTAAGCGGAAACTCTGAAACATAATTCAGTAAATCCTGTTTTAAATATTTACAAGCAGCCAAAATGCAAAAATTTACACAAAAGTTAAATGTAATTCACCCTCTGAGAATATTGTGCAGCCGTGTGTCGCAGACCTGGACACGATTTCACGTTCAAGCAATACAGATAATCTTGTTAAAACTTAGGTGAATCTCCCGTGTGCAATACTCTGTCCTTAGCTTAATTGGCTTTTTATTTATATATGGTTAGTTATATGTACTCTTTGAGCTTCGGTGTTTTTTTTTTCTTTTAGTCCCTTAAATTTTCGAATTCGGTCTGCCATTCTACTTCAGGATCTATGCTTTATTTAGTATTGTTAATTAATGAAAGATGCAGACATTTTTACTTGTTTCAAACCTTTTAACTATGAGTTATAGATGTACTTTTCTCAAAACAACATGCATTTTTCCATGTAAATGTCAAAATAGTACTTGTTTTGCAAAGTGTGAATCGGATTCCCGTAACTCTTCAATCAAATGACAATTACATGGCTTTATGTTGGCTTCGTACGTACGAATCCTTATATTTTGCAATTTATTTTATTACTGTGAACGACTATGAACTAATCTCATTCTTCTTTAAATCTTGAAAGTGGGATCTTAGTTTATTGTAAACGTAATTAATTTCAACTGAAGCTATAAAGATGTCTGCAGATATTTTTATTTCACCGAGTGCAAAGAATGCAACATTTTAGTAGATATTGACAATGAAGAAATGTATGAAAACATTTCTCAAAACTTTCAGTAAAGCTTTGTCTGTATGTTTTAGACATCATTTACAATATAGTATACCACTGCATTCTGAAACCATGGAATGCTATTTTGGATTTATTTGACAGCAGAATTGACCTGTTGCCTCTGTCTTGATCCTCGACGAGTCGATTATTTGTTTCCTTCAACGTACGTTTTGGTCCTAATGAGATCTGATTTCTTATATAAAATTACACGTCTAAGCCATTTACGTTCACTTTATCAGGGAAGCCAATAAATAATCAAAGAAGTAGTGGAAACGGTTTACTTAAAGTATCACACATACTTTCTTACAGAACGAAAAACACAACATTATAGCTATATTTTATGTTGTATTACAGAACGTAAGTTGTCAAATTTTGGTAAAAATATTTCATCCCAACATGTTATTATTGGTAAATACGTCAATACAATGTGTTACTAAAGTCTGTTTCACTTACTTCAGATAATGGAAATTTTATAATTTCTGCTTTATTTGAACATTAATTTTCCCTAAAATTTTGCATGTAGATCAAGAATGACCAATAATTACTGAAAAATGACACTGTTACAATTAAAAACATGCAAAGATCGCTGTGTACATGATAAAAATTCTAAGTTTTTGGATTTTTCTATTTTGAGGGCGAACAGGCAGGTAAATTTAATAATAGATAAGACACATTTGGTTAATACTTAATCACCTGTCGACATGTAAAAGGTGACACTACCCATGTCAGATTAGTCCATTCTCCGTGACAATCGCGCGCGGTAAATATTTCCCATTTAAACAAAATAGAGATTTCGAAAAAGTTATTTTTCCTCAAAAGTATATAGTTTGTTAATAAGTAAATACCCAATTTAGAAGTGTACGATATTTTTACTTTGATCTGCAAAATTTTGAGCCGAAATATACAGAAATGCAGTCAGCAGAGTGCAAAATTGATTATCTAAGGGAAGTGAAACAGAGTTTAAGTGTTTCTAAAGAATAATTACTTGTCATGATTCTTTTCATAATTCAATTTACGAAAAATAATGATTCAATACATAGGCAAACGAATACTGAACAAAAAAATGAAAGGGGAAATTCCAAAATCTAAGATATAAGATCATGGCAATTCATATCCAACACGAATTGAGACAGCAAGACAAAGACGAATCAAATGAACACAAAATGAACAAAAACGCCACAAAATTAAGCACTAGCAATGTGAACCCCTACAAAAAGTTGAAGTATTATTATTTACTCCGGAAGGATAAGAATGATCTGGCCAGACTACCAGTAAAAAGTTATGTCATATAAAGTCGATGTATCATAATGATTCTAATGTAAACTTGATCTACTGCATCCCTCTCTAAGCAGTTTTTTTAATTGTTCATAATATTAAGCATAAAATTGCTGTATTTGACAAGAGGTAACGGAGATTCGACATCTACGAAATGGATTCTACTCAGTGGCAGTTTTGAACATCTTTGTAAGCTGATGCACAATATTGTTAGCCTTATAATGACCAAAAGATGAAGAAAACCAATAAAACGCTATTTCTTAATTTAATTAGGACCTCTTTCTGTGTTGTACTATGTTGGGATTGCTTATTTTTTTAATAATTGGCATTTAACAATCAACTCAGCTCGAACCTTTGAATGGGTCGAGTGTTTTTACTGATTTCTACTCCTTGTGTCCTTGTTTCAACCAATGCTGCCCTTGAGCCCTTGATATTCAATGTTTCCTAATTTTCCTGAGCATAAAATTTACTGCCAATTCTTGTGTTAATGTACAATACTACTTTTGTCAATATCATATATTTGTTCACTAATACTCTTGTTGTCTGTTTTAGGGCCTGGATGACCATTCGATCAAGGGGTATAATAATAGTAAGCTTTTGCGTTATATCTTGCTTTGTAAACAACGAAGGAATTGCATAAAATTTACAATGTAAATACAGCTCCGTACTCGTTCCCATTCTAGAGGAATTCTGATTTTGTCTATTTGTTTTCCTCGTTCCTTTCTATTTTCACTGGCATTATTCAAAAATATAATAGTATATGATATAGTGAACAAAATAGGAAAACAACTATTCATTTTGAAAAAGAAACTTCATCTGTAATACAGCAGAATGGTAAAATAGAAATCGTATAAAAATTAATTTATTTCATTCCACAAAATACTGCAGATTTTCTAAAACATTTCTAGCTTACGAACCAATTAACTCTATTTTATGCCTGAACATTATTTTATGGCTGAACATTTCTGTTGTCCAATTGTTAAGATAAAATGCAATCTCTTTCTAATAAAGCTGTATTGTCTTCCCGCAGACAAACACTATGTTCCTCCATTCATCTATATTTCTAATTAAACAAAATAAAGAAGAACGTATCAAGAGTCAGATGAGACTTTCAGGTAAAGTAAGTTTGCAAGTAGATTAACATACTATATGAGGAAAGTATGTTTATACACAATTAGACAAAAACAGAATATGAATAACGTGCTATATTGTGTTTATAATTCTGGAAATTTAGAAATTATCTGATTATTTAAATCGCCCATTTGTAAGCATATTTGTCGTGCGTTTGTAATGTTATATTCACGTCTATTTGTACTGTAAATTCGGTTATGATGCACTCTCTGAGAATATGCTGTAGCCGAGCGTCGCAAACCTGGACACGATTTAAAGCAATACAGAAAATCTTGTTAAAACTGGCTTTTAATTTAGTTCTGGTTTGTTATTGTTCTCTTTGAGCTTCGGTGTTTTTCTTTTTTTAGTCTTTCAAATTTTCGAATTCTGTCTGTTCTTGAGAGACACAAGTTGTCGAAAAGGCCACCTTCAGGAACTCAATTTACGGATAACTAAGTTATTTGTCATGGCAGCACGGGGGTATTCTGCCTTTTGACTGCAGGATCTATGCTTTATTTGCTATTGTTAATTAATGTAAGATGCATACATTTTTTACTTGTTTCAAACCTTTTAACCATGAGTTATAGATGCACTTTTCTCAAAACAACATGCATTTTTCCATGTAAAAGTCAAAATGGTATTTGTTTTGCAAAGTGTCAATCGGATTCCCGTAACTCTTCAATCAAATGACAATTACACGGCTTTATGTTGGCTTCTTACGTACGAATCCCTACATTTTGCAATTTATTTTATTACTGTGAACGATTATGAACTAATCTCAATCTTCTTAAAATCTAGAAGGTGGGATTTTTATTATTAAATCTTAGCTTATTGTAAATTTAATTAATTTCAACTGAAGCTCTAAAGATGTCTGCAGATATTTTTATTTCACCGAGTGCAAAGAATGCAACATTTTACTAGATATTGACAATGAAGAAATGTATGAAACCATTTCTCAAAACTTTCAGTCAAGCTTTGTACGTTTTAGACATCATTTACAATATAGTATACTACTGCATTCTGAAACCATGGAATGCTATTTTGGACTTATTTGACAGTAGAATTGACCCGTTGATCCACAACGAGTCGATTATTTGTTTCCTTCGACGTACGTTTTGTTCCTAATGAGATCTGATTTCTTATATAAAATTACATGTTTAAGCCATTTACGTCCACTTTATCAGGGAAGCCAATAAATAATCAAAGAAGGAGTGGAAACGGTTAACTTAAACTATCACACATACTTTCTTACAGAACGAAAAACACCACATTATAGCTATATTTTATGCTGTATTACAGAACGTAAGTTGTCAAATTTTGGTAAAAATATTTCATCCCAACATGTTATTATTGCTATTTAAAATACGTCAATACAGTGTGCTACTAAACGTCTGTTTCACTTACTTCAAATAATGGAAATTTTAGAATTTCTGCTTTATTTGAACATTAATTTCTCTAAAGTTTTGCATGTAGATCAAGAATGACCCTACATAACTGAAAAATGGCACTGTTACAATTAAAAACATGCACAGATCGCTGTGTACATGCTAAAAATTCTAAGTTTTGGATTTTTCTATTTTGAGGGGGAACAGGCAGGTGAATCTATAATAATAGATAAGACACATTTGGTTAATACTTAATCACCTGTCGACAGGTAAAAGGTGACACTACCCATGTCAGATTAGTCCATTCTCCGTGACAATCGCGCGCGGTAAATATTTCCCATTTAAACATAATAGATATTTTTCCTTAAAAGTATATGGTTTGTTAATAAGTAAATACCCAATTCAGAAGTGCACGATATTTTTACATTGACCTGCAAAAATTTGAGCCGAATCTATTATCTAAGGGAAGTGAAACAGAGTTTAAGTGTTTCTAAAGAATAATTACTTGATTCTTTTCATAATTCAATATACGAAAAATAATGATTCAATACATAGGCAAACGAATACTGAACAAAAAAAAGGGAAAGGGGAAATTCCAAAATCTAAGATATAAGACCATGGCAATTCATATCCAACACGAATTGAGACAGCAAGACAAAGACAAATCAAATGAACACAAAATGAACAAAAACGCCACAAAATTAAGCACTAGCAATGTGAACCCCTACAAAAAGTTGAAGTATTATTATTTACTCCGGAAGGATAAGAATGGTCTGCCCAAAGAGTGGCACCCGTCAGGCTGCCAGTTAAAAGTTATGTCATATAAAGTCGATTTATCATAATGATTCTAATGTAAACTTGATCTACTGCAGCCTTCTCTAAGCAGTTTTTTTTAATTGTTCATAATATTAAGCATAAAATTGCTGTATTTGGCAAGAAGTAATGGAGGTTGACATCTACGAAATGGATTCTACTCAGTGGCAGTTTTGAACATCTTTGTAAGCTGATGCACAATTTTGGTAGCCTTATAACGACGTAAAGATGAAGAAAACCAATAAAACGCTATTTCTTAATTTAATAAGAACCTCTTCCTGTGTTGTACTATGTTGGGATTGCAGATTTTTTTTAATAATTTGCATGTTACAATCAACTCAGCTCGAACCTTTGTATGGTCGAGTGTTTTTATGGATTTCTACTCCTTGTGTCCTTGTTTCAACCAATGCTGCCCTTGAGCCCTTGATATTCAATTTTCCCTAATTTTCCTGAGCATAAAAGTTACTGCCAATTCTTGTGTTAATGTACAGTACTACTTTTGTCAATATCATATATTTGTTCACTAATACTCTTGTTGTCTGTTTCAGGGCCTGGATGACCATTCGATCAAGGGGTATAATAATAGTTAGCCGTTGCGTTATATCTTGCTTTGTAAACAACGAAGAGATTGCATAAGATTTACAATGTAAATTAGGTTCCTTCTGCTGGTCAGCCGCCCCTACAGCTCCGTACTCGTTCCCATTCTTGAGGAATTCTGATTTTGTCTATTTGTTTTCCTCGTTCCTTTCTATTTTCACTATCATTATTCAAAAATATAATAGTATATGATATAGTGAACAAAATAGGAAAACAACTATTCATTTTGAAAACAAGAAACTTCATCTGTAATACAGCAGAATGGTAAAATAGAAATCGTATAAAAATTAAGCATTTATTTCATTCCACAAAATACTGCAGATTTTCTAAAACATTTCTACTTTACGAACCAATTAACTCTGTTTTATGCCTGAACATTATTTTATGGCTGAACATTTCTGTTGTCCAATTGTTAAGATAAAATGCAATCTCTTTCTAATAAAGCTGTATTGTCTTCCCGCAGACAAACACTATGTTCTTCCATTCATCTATATTTCTAATTAAACAAAATAAAAAAGAACGTATTAAGAGTCCGATGAGACTTTCAAGTAAAGTAAGTTTGCAAGTAGCTGTACATACTATATGAGGAAAGTATGTTGATACACAATTAGACAAAAACAGAATATAAATTACGTGCTATATTGTGTTTATAATTCTGGAGCTGGCTCAATATAGTACAACGTACCCAGACGCTGAAATAGACTGGCTCAATGTAGTACTACTTCTCGAGACTCTCGAACTGTGTACAACTTTTTTCAAAACCTAGAACTGGCTAAATGTAGTTTAATGTAAACTACTGCTCCAAACTTTGGAACTAAATCAATGTAGTACTACTTCCCAAGACACTAGAAGTGACTGGCTCAATGTACAACTTTTTTCAAAACCTAGAATTGGCTAAATGTAGTTTTACTTCACCACACTCTGGAACTGACTGGTTCAATGTCGTCCTCCTCTACACCTGGGACTGTCGTAATGTAGTTGTACTTGCTCGATGTAGTACTACTTCTCCAGACTCTGGAACTGACTGGCTCTAGTGTAGTACGTCCTCCTGACCTGGAACTGACTCAACGTAGTTCTACTTCTCCAGACTCTGGAACTCGTTCTATGTAGTTGTACTTCTCAAGACTCTGGAACTTGCTCAATGTAGTACTACTTCTTCAGACTCTGGAACTGGCTCAATCTAATACTACATCTCCAGACTCTGGAATTGGCTCACTGTAGCACTACTTCTCCGAACTCTAGAACTGGCTCAATCTAATACTACTTATGCAGACTCTAGAATTGGCTCAATGTAGTACAAAATGTAGTACTTCTCCAGACTCTGCATTTTCGTCAAATTTGACGTTCCAAATCTTTTATGATTTAGTTTTTCCTGCCGCGGAGAATTTTGTCTTGAACTTTGTTTAATGCAAGCAAGAAGCTGTGAGTCATTTACATAGTTCAGTAATATGCTCTCTCATACTATATTAAGTTGAATTCTGTATATTTATTTTTTTTCATGCATTGGTATACTATAGCGGTCTACTATTTATCATAAAAGATATGAGATTGAATACGACCTACCGCCATTTTTCTTTTCAACTTGCAACTGGATTGAACGACTAATTATTGAAACATTCTGTAAAAAACAATTAAATTCAGACACCGGATGTTCTAAAAGTAACCTACCACATCACTAGACGGTATGCCGCTACAATGTGTGCATTCTAAATTTTCAAGAGTATTTTGTTGTAAAATTCGTTTAGACATTTCCATGAAAATAATATATTTATCATTCTAAATCTAACTTTATGTGTGCCTGAATGACTTTACTGGCGACAATCTCTTATATTTTACCAAAGACGTGTAGTTTCAACGGCATAAAAACTGATTTTATCATCAGAACACCACAGGAGGCTATCAAATTCCTTTTTAGAAAAAGATGCATGTGAATTTAATATTGCAAAATATGATTCAATATTCCTGTCTAAATGCAAATCATTGTTCTTTACAGATTCAAACATTGTGTAGGAAGGAATAAGTTATCATATTTATATACATCAGTACATATTTATTGTAGAAGTGACAATTAAAGGACTTTTTCTTCTCAGATCTTTTAGGGCTACAGCATTCCGCATGACCTATGGAGGGTCCTCTGACAATCTTAAATTGGTTAAAAACAGAGAGGGAATAGGCGATATTTTTGGAAAAGAGAACTTCTTTTTGGACTACTTTTGGATTATGACTTTCCATATTATTTGTTTTTAATGCTGCTGATAAGAGTTACGCCTTGAAACATTTGTACAGCATAACGAAATTTACTGTTTTTATGCAACTTCGGTATATTGTTGTATTTACAGCCTGTTTACTATTGTTTGTAAAAACGCGAATTAACTGCCATGAATGTAGATGTTTTTGTTTTGTTTTGTTTGTTTGTTTGTCTGTTTTTTTGTCCGGTTTGTTAGCCAATATTATATTTTTAATATTTTTTACTGAAACAAACTAGCGTCTTGAACTTGCTGTGAAGTATTAGTAAAGCTCATTGATGAAGGCCTCATGCTGACGTCGAGATGAAGAACAACAATAAAAGCCTTGTTCCTTTGCTTGTTTATACGTTGTATATGTAGAGACTTTGTCTAATGTGGATTTACTCCATATACTTTCATTGTTTATTTAAGACTAGAATTTGTCTCTCCTGCAGTAAAAAGAGTCCTCACGCAATAGATGTATGCTTTCTACGGATGTATTTCAGTTATGGTGTACTTGTTCGTAGGAGAATTTCTCATATGAATATAGTATCATACCTTCAAAGTTTGGAATTTATTTTTGTAATTTCGAAATGTTATTCTGACCACCTGCTTAAAGTGTTCACATCTTACTATTTTATAGTGCCAAGTTTTCTTACAATCGACTTGATGAGTTCAGTTCCCTGTGTTTGTATGTTGTAATCATCCACTAGTTCAAGACATTTGTAATTTTGTCGGACAAAGGATGACAGTGATTGTGAGAGCACTTTGCCATTTTAATTTATGCTTGTTGACAATCCTTCATCAATGAACAGAAAAGACATGGATGTAGCGTCGATCGACAATTATCAAAGAATTCCACTCAAAGCAGTGATAAGGGCCGTCTTGAATTTGCTGTGAGGTATGAGCAAAGATCTTTGTTGAAGGCCTAATGGTGACTTCGAGACGAAGAAGAACAAAAAAGCGTTGTTCATTTGCTTGTTTATACCATGTATTTGTAGAGACTTTGTCTCATGTGCATTTACTCCATATCCTTTCATTGTTTGTTTAAGACTGGAGTTTGTCCTCCTGCCCGCAGTGTAAAGTCCGTAAAAAGATTCCCCTTACGAGAGATATATGCTCTCTATTTATTTCAGTTATGGTGTACTTGTACGTGAGAGAATTTCGCATATAAATTAGACGACTGCCTAGAGTCGAAATGTCCCAGGTTCGATTCCCAGAGGCGATCTTAGCAAATTCTGTAAGGATAATAATGCTATCCGGTTACATAGTTATAGTAATTCGAAGCTTTAAGGTAGGTTGGAATTTGAATGCTATCTGTATATTCTTATACACCGATGAAGTTTGTCCTTATTTATCAATAATGATTCTTTGTTTGAATATATTAAATTATGGAAGAAGAAATTTACTGTAAAAGTTTCTGCGGATGACTACAAATCAAAAGTTGTATAACAGCTTTAAAGAAATAAATTACTAATATAATCTAAACGAAAAGGCGGACTTCATAGTATTAAACATATTATTGGGTACTCATGAACGGATTGAACACTACACCCTGGCCTTTGTTTGTACAGGTACCAAGTTCCTAATGCTGTTCCAATTTTTGTCTTTCATTTAGGTTTTTCTTTTTCAGATCCCTTGTCCTATACATCTATAATTTCAGTCATTATAAGTGTCTCCTGTTATTTTTTAAAATTTATTTTGTAAGTTTTCGAAAAAAGGTTATTTCCATGTCGGAGTCTGTTTTCTTGTATATCTTAACAGAATAATAAATTAATAAATCATTGTTTATAACTACTTTATTTGCCAATGAATTGACACGAAATTATCGGCAATAATCAAATTACTGCATTATTTCTGTCCCTCAAACAAATTTATACCAGTTCACAACAGGGAAAAAATTAAACTCTGATGTTCAGCGATATCTGGAGAAATTGTTGTACATGAAAAGAAACATTTGTCACCGAACAGACGTCAGAATCAATCTAAATATCATGGGGATCTGTTATAAGAACTGGGTTGGTCAGAATCAATAATGTTATCACATTAAAATTGACATACATTTACATCCTTTTTTGCTAAGGAACAAAATGTCAGTAAATCCAAAACCGAAGTTTTCATAAGTCGACACGAATGTTTAAATAAGTTGGGAAAATGTGAACTCTCAATTTAACGTGGTATATCCACTTCCGTTGCAATCTATAAACAGCAGAACTTAAAGTAGATATATACTGTTTTACGATGCATTTGATTCCGCAATTTCAGAATAGAGAATGGGGTACGATCATTCCCTCTGCTTACGTTAGTTTTCAATGAAAAAATTACACAGTTTGGTTTCTATATGTCTCAATGATGAAAGTCGCCAGTGTAAGACCGTCTTGTGTTTCAGGAGTAAACAGAACTTCTTTGTAAACAATGTACCATATTCGTTATTTCAACATTTCGAAAGCAATTAGATATATAGATGGTTAAATTGTCATATAGCTGAAATCTTGCTCGAGATTTTAAACATAACAAACCTTCGGAAGAGCAATTTGTTATTTCTTAACAGTTTATTTTATACTTAAAGTAAAAAGAAAAATGCCATTGCTGTATCATTTTAAACTTGCGTATGTGTGATTTACATATATTTATTCAGAGCTGTCTGATGTATTCACACTCCTTAACTGTTTTATTGTTTGTTATGCATGTAAAAATCATTCGTTCTTGTAAATTACTTTTTCTAGATTTACCTGCCAGACATACAATCAATTCCACTGACCATTTTCAACGACATTCTTTTACGAGAAAATTTATTGAAAAGAGATACAACCTTAGCAGCTTTAATTATTTTATGTACATAAAACAACTAAAATTTTAGTACTTTTAATTTAAAATTACGTTATTATAATAAAAATTTTGTTATTTATCAACTATTACTGAGAGCAATTCTAATGGACGATCTGGAAGGACACTGGGTTAGATGAATCTTTGTGTGTTTATCGAAGCAATAAGTACTTTAGAGGTGCAAAGCTATTAGAAAAATCTGAAATACTAATACAAAAACATATTGACAATTGTCAGTGGCGTCTTCTCCATAATTGTGTCATTTTTACATCAAACAGTGCTGAAAAACAAAATGACACTATCTTCACAGTCAGTAAATTGAAATAATCATATGCAGTTTGTCGGGAGTTTGCACAATTACAGTTAGATCTTTTATCTTACCGAGACTGTTGGAAACATGATATTGGGTCAAGTATCTTCTATTTGTTGTTCTGCGTTGTTCTGAAAGGGTATTGCATCAGAAGGCATGACAAAAGTATATTAATCAACAAACGATAAAATTAACATTTGTTTGCGTGAATCAACTAGTCCCCGAGGGTATTTACCAACCCAATAGCCAGTACTTCGGTGCTGATCACAAACACCGATTTTATTTGAAAACTTACAATATGTAAATGTAAGGAATTTTTGTTAAAACCCATAGGAGCATCTCCGCCTGTCTAGCTCTGCCCTTAGCTGATTTTGGTTTCCTTTTTTATCGGTAATTTGTCAGGTATTCTGTTGATGGATTTCTAATGTTTTAATTTGATCTGCACTGAGGAGACAAAAATTGTTGAAATGCGCATTTGTAGAAACTAAATCCGCAGTCAGTTCTTAACTTTGTTGATTGGAAGATTCATCTAGTAATGTTGAACTCAGTTACCGGGAGAAAAGTGGTATTCCGAGTCATAAAAGTTTCCGTTTCTGAATTGATTCAAAAATGCTTTTTGGCGTTGAATACATAAAAAAGGTAAGCCAATACCTTTAAATTGCTTTGAAAAAAAAAGAAAAAAAAAACATTTAAAGAATCAAAAGTGCAAAGTTCATTTGTTGATCCCATTGTTGGTAATTATTTATTGATATGAAACATTTTAATTTCTATCATAAAAAACTGAATGGTTTCTGATAGCAGGGATTCATTTTTGATACGAGAAATTTGATTATTTGATATCAAAGAATTTGTAAATAAAAAAGCTCGATTTCTTTTGTTGTCAGAAATTTGGTGATAAGCATCTAAGTTCTTTTTTTTTTGTATCCAAATATTTTTTATATGAAAACAAAACTTAATATGGACAAAAATCCTTTTTTTTTTGGCCCGAGAAATCAGGGATGTAATTGCACAAATACATATCAGAAAAACAGTTTCCGTACTGGTAGTGACCTCAGTGTCTGTGATCCACAATTTCGATATTTTTGACAAAGACATGAAAATAATCAAATATCAATGTCTTAAGGTGGTTCGCTCCTCATGTCTTGGGATTTGTCAGATTTTTGGAATCCTCGGGTTTTATCCATTTAAAAGCATTATAATTTTTTGCCCATTGACCCCCTTATTTTTTCCATAATTTCATTTTATACATCTTTGAGAGCATTATGTAAACATTTCATTGAATTCTTTTTATTCTGTCACATTCATGATGAAACCTTGTTAATGTTAATCCTATGAAAAATCAGAGGAGTTCAGTTTCCCGCCAAATTCCCAAACACTTAAATCTAAAAAATGAGATCATCAACCTATCGATTTTTTCTCACTTAAATTACTTCTTTTTTTAATTTTCTAACAAAAAATCATTATAATTTCAAATCCTTTTTATTTTCAAACAGAGTAGCGAACCCCCTTAATGT
This sequence comes from Modiolus philippinarum, assembly GCA_002080025.1. Lineage (NCBI taxonomy): Eukaryota > Metazoa > Mollusca > Bivalvia > Mytilida > Modiolidae > Modiolus > Modiolus philippinarum. Next base: position 93,320 of record MJUU01044374.1, on the reverse strand, counting down.
ATTTCTAAAAACTCTGACAAAAGTAATATTTTCTGTAGTTAGACAAATGTTAATGCTGCCTATGCACATTTGTTCGTATTTAAGGCAATGCATTATGACTAGATTGCTTATTTTAATATATTTAAAAAAAAATGGTTTAATGAGCAGTTGTCATGTTCTTTCACAAAAAACATATGAATGAAAGCTTTCTACGCAACAATAATGATTTCTTTTTCTGTGGTTAGATAATATTGATACTTCCTATGCACATTTGTACGGATTTTCAGGAAAAATTCCAATTATTGTACCTGTTTTTTGCTTGTATTCATACTTCCAAATTTATGTAAGGGATGCTGTGTTACAAAAAATGTTGGAGGTGCTTGTATGTGTTAATGGGGGAAATAACAAAATAACCGAACCGAATTCTCTAGAGCCAAAAGTCAGGAGGCAAAAAAATAAATAAATAAAAAGTGAAAATTCAACGGAAAACTGTAGACCAGAATGGTCCTGATTTTGCATTCGCATTTCAAATGAAATGGTGGGTGGAAAGGGTACGTATTATGGCGCTCCATTGTGGTAGTGTAATTGCTATTAAAAAGCCGTAGACAGCTGAAAGAAAGGCATCATAGTATTAAACAAAAAAAAGGAATCTTGAATTACAGCACGGACCGAAATATTTTTCCCACATGAAAAAGGTCCACCATGCCTAATGACATCACGCTAAAAGAACACATTTATTTCGGATCATCAGAAAAGGCGGTCATGTTTTTGTCTAAAATCTCCTTGAAATCATTAGAGAAATAAAATCCACAACCGCATCTCGTGACAAACGACATTTATACACTGTCAATAGTTAAAATTTCAAATATTTTAAACGCTTGGCAAACCTCGCATTTGAAATTTAACTATCTCTACTGTAGATATTGTCGTTTCTCACTGGATTCAATTGTACATTCTATATTTCTTCTGCTTCAGACTTTGGAACTGAATCAATGTAGAAAAAGGAAGGCAAACGGGGAATGTGTCAAAGAGACAACGACCCAAAGAGGAGTAATAACAACTCAAAGCCACTATAAGATCTTCAATGAACGGTGAGGAAACCCCACACCCAACGGCAGGTCGGCGTCGGCCCCTAAACAAAGAGTAATCAAGTTCAGCGAAATGAACATCATCCTAGACTCCTATAAACATGGTACTACTTCCCAAAACTCTGAAACTGACTAACTCAATTTTAAAACTTTTTTCAAAACCTAGAACTGGCTAAATATAGTTTTACTTCACCACACTCTGAAACTGACTGGCTCAATGTAGTACTTCTTCTCCACACCTGGAACTGTCTTGTAGTTGTACTTCTTCAGACTCTGGATCTTGCTCAATTTTGTACTACTTCTCCAGACTCATGAACTTACTGGCTCAATGTAGTACATTCTCCTGACCTGGAACTGGCTCAACGTAGTTCTACTTCTCCAGACTCTGGAACTTGTGCTATGTAGTTGTACTTCTCAAGACTTTGGAACTTGCTCAATGTAGTACTTCTTCCTCAGACTCTAGAACTGCCTCAATCTAATACTACTTCTGCAGACTCTGGATGGCTCAATGTAGTACTACCTCTCCAGACTCTGCATTTTCGTCATAGATCTGTCATTAGCTAATTTTGGATTTACATTTAGATCATATTGGTTATTTGTTCTCTATCAGTTTTTAAATATCTTTTAGTATATGGTCTTCTAAAGGTTTAGATTTTATCTGCACTGAAGAGACATAAGTTGTCGAAATGCGCAGATGCAGAAAGTAAATTCACAGTAACCTCGGTATTTAGTTATTTGACGTTCCAAATCTTTTATGATCTTGTCAAAATTTGAGAAGTTTTTCCTACCGCTGAAAATTTTGTCTTGAACTTTGTCTAATGCAAGCAAGAAACTGTGAGTTATTTACATAGTTTAATAATATGCTCTCTCATACTTAAGTGCTACTCATGGCCCTAATTACCGAGTAATATAGACATCCCCCAAAAAACTTGTTTAATAATACTAAAAAAGTATATTAAGTTGAATTCTGTATATTTTCGATGCATTAGTATACTAGCGGTCTACTATTTATCCTAAAAGATATGAGATTGAATACGGCCTGCTGCCATTTTTCTTTTCAACTTTCAACGATGGGCAAGAGTTGGATTGAACGACTAATTATTGATACATGCTGTTAAAAAACATTAAATTCAGTCACCGGATGTTCTAAAAGTAACTACCACTTCGCTAGACAGCGTATGCCGCTACAGTGTGTGCATTCTAAATTTTCATATGCTTTCAAGAGTATTTTGTTGTATATTTAATTTAAGGGAGTACGAGCGTCAGATGTCAGAAGCATTCTATGTCCATTCAGACAGTGCTAAAATTGTTTGCACATTGATCACATTTTCTTGGTCATAGGTCACTTTAGAATACATAAAATAGACTGTGTATAAAATGTAATCAACTTCTATTTATAATTTCATATATTTAAAGGCCTATAAACATCTTATGCAAATTGAAGGAGAACTCTAGAGAGATCTGTTTCCCGCCAAAATTTTGACGTCTTATATCTCAAAAACTCCTGCATGGATTTTCAAAATTTTTTGCTCAAGTTGTTCCATTAGTAGTGCTCTTCAAGACAAAAGGTCAGAATTTTATTTCTAATTGCAAAATTTCTGACACTCGTACCCCCTTAATATTGCAAAATATGTTTCAATATTCCTGTCTATATTCAAATCATTGTTCTTTACAGATTCAAACATTGTGTAGGAAGGAATAAGTTACCATATTTATATACATCAGTACATAATTATTGTAGAAGTGACAATTAAACGACTATTTCTTGTTCAGATCTTTTTAAGGCTACAGTATTCCGCATGACCTATGGAGGTCCCTCTCACAATCTTAAATTGATTTATCACAGAGAGGGGATAGTCGATATTTTTGGAAAAGAGTACTTCTTTTTGGACTACTTTTGGATTATGGCTTTCCATATTATTTGATTTTAATGCTGCTGATAAGAGGTTACGCCTTGAAACATTTGTACAGCATAACAAAATTTACTGTTTTTATGCAACTTCGGTATTTTGTTGTATTTACAGCCTGTTAACTATTGTTTGTAAAAACACGAATTTACTGCCATGAATGAAGATGTCTTTGTTTTTGTTTTGTTTTGTTTTGTTTTATGGGGTGTCTTTTGTTTTTTGCTTTTGTTTGTGTTTGTTTGTTTTTTTTTGTTGTGTGCTTTTTGTTGTGTTTTTTTTTTTTNATACTTTCATTGTTTATTTAAGACTAGGATTTGTCTCTCCTGCAGTGTGGAGTGTGCAAAAGGATTCCCCATGCAATAGCTGTATGCTCTCTGTTTATTTCAGTTATGGTGTACTTGTTTGTAAGAGAATTTCTCATATGAATATAGTGTCATATTAAAAATTTGGCATTTACTTTTGTAATTTCAAAATGTTATTCTGACCTCCCGTTTAAAGTGTCCACATCTTACTATTTTATAGTGGCAAGTTTTCTTACAATCGACTTGATGAGTTCCCTGTGTTTGTCTTATATGTTGTAATCATCCACTGGCTTAAGACACTTGTGCTTTTGTCGGACAAAGAATGACAGTGATTGTGACAGCACTTTGCCATTTTAATTTATGTTTGTTGACGATCTCGAATCAATGAACAGAAAAGGCATGGATGTAGCGTCGATCGATTATTAGCAAAAAATTCCTCTCAAAGCAGTGATAGAGGCCATCTAAAATTTGCTGTGAGGTATGAGCAAAGCTCTTTGTTGAAGGCCTAATGGCGACTTCAAGACGAAGAAGAACAAAAAGCGTTGTTCATTTGCTTGTTTATACCATGTATTTGTAGAGACTTTGTCTCATGTGTATTTACTCCATATCCTTTTATTGTTTGTTTAAGGGCATATCCAATGGTTTCAAGGCAGATTAAAAAAAACACAGAAGAATGCAGTTCTTCCCAGGAATATGGCGTTGATTACTGTTAACGTCACAAAAGTATTCCCATTGTTTTTGAGGAAAGGTAATTTGTGCCTTCCAATTTCGCAGACTTTATGCGGGTTACCAACGGGAGATTTGTTAAAAGTTGCACATTTTTATGATTTACTCTTAAACTAACTCGGTGACCTATATTGCTTTTGCCATTTTTGAGTAGCTTATTATGAGAAGAACACAATATCAGAATTTCATAAAATCGACAAAATGAGAAGTCTTTAAAATATTGTAAATTTGATTCTGTAATTCCACATTTCATGCAACTTTTTTCGTAATATGAGCTACATAATCTTTAATTTAGTAAAATATAACATCATTTCTTAATCAAATCAATTTTTCTGTAAATCGTTAAAACGTTAACTTTGTTTTTCTTTTGCCCTGTTACCGAGTAGATTAAACTACTTTCTCAATTAATTTTTAAACCAGAACATAATTTTTCTTCAAAAAACGCAAAAATGATCAATGTTTAAGGTCGATTTCTATGGAAACAAGATCGGCGACCCAATCTTTTCTTGTCATTTTTGGAATTATCGGCACTTGTTTAACAACATATCTAAAAATTATGAAAATGACAATATAGCAAGAAACTGTTGGATATGCCCTTAAGACTGGAGTTTGTCTCTTCTGCAGTGTAGAGTCAGTAAAAAGATTCCCCTAACGAGGGATGTATGCTCTCTTTTTATTTCAGTTATGGAGTACTTGTACGTGAGAGAATTTCGCATATAAATTAGGATGCTGTCTAGAGTCGTAAATGTCCCGGGTTCGATTCCCGGGGTCGATCTTAGTAAATTCAGTGAGGATATCAATGCTATCCGGTTACATAATTATAGTAATTCGAAGCTTTAAGGTATTTTGGAATTTGAATGCTATCTGTATATTCTTATACACCGATTAAGTTTGTCCTTATTAATCAATAATGATTCTTTGTTTGAATATATTAAATTATGGAAGAAGAAATTTACTGTAAAGGTTTCTGCGGGTGACAACAAATCAAAAGATGTATAACAGCTTTAAAGAAATAAATAACTAATATAATCTAAACGAAACGGTGGACTTCTTAGTATCAAGCATATTATTGGGTACTCATGAACGGATTTAACACTACACCTGGCCTTTGTTTGTACCGGTACCAAGTTCAACTGTCCCAAGTTCCTAATGCTGTTCACATTTGTCTTTCATTTGTGATCCCTTGTTCTATACATCTATAATTTCAGTCATTATAAGTGTTTCCTGTTATTTTTAAAATTTATTTTGTAAATTTTCGAAAAAAGTTTATTTCCGGGTCAGAATCTGTTTTCTTGCATATTTTAACAGAATAATAAATTTATAAATCATTGTTTATAACTACTTTATTTGCCAATATATTGACACGAAAATATCAGCAATAATCAAATTACTGCATTATTTCTGTCCTTCAAAATATATAAAACAATACCACAAGTGAACCACAAGAGATTATCAAATTTATACCAGTTTACAATAGGGAAAAAATTAAACTCTGATGTTCAGCGATATCGGGAGAAATTGTTGTACATGAAGAGAAACATTTGTCACCATCCAGACGTCAGAATCAATTTAAATATCATGGGGATCTATTATAAGAACTGGGTTGGTCAGGATCAATAATTTTATCACATTAAAATTGACATACATTTACATGCTAAGGAAATTCAAACCGAAGTTTCATAAGTCAACACGAATGTTTAAATACGTCTAGGATAATGTGAACTCTCAATTAAACGTGTGAAAAATCCACTTCCGTTGCAATCTATAAACAACAGAACTTAAAGTAGATATATAAAGTTTCGAGATGCATTTGATTCCGCAAATTCAGAATAAAGAATGGGTTACGACCATTCCCTCTGCTTATGTAAGTTTTCAATGAAAAATACGCTGTTTTGTTTCCAAATGTCACGTTTTAAGTCGAGAGTAAGACCGTCTCTGTTTTAGGAGTAAACAGAAGTCTTTGCAAACAACTGACCATGTTGGTGTTTTTTCTGTGCAACATTTCGAAAGCAATTTGATATATGGATGGTTATATTGTCATATAGCTGAAATCTTGCTCGGGATTAGAAACATGGGAAACCTTTGGAAGAGCAATTTGTTATTTCTAAACATTTTATTTCATACCGAAAGTAAAAAATGCCTCCCAAAAATGCCATTGCTGTATCATTTTAAACTTGCGTATGTGTGATTAACATATATTTATTCAGAGCTGTCTGATGTATTCACACTCCTTAATTGCTTTATTGTTTGTTATGCATGTAAAAATCATTCGTTCTTGTAAATTACTTTTTACATCTACCTGCCAGACATACAACCAATTCCAAAAACAATTTTCAACGACATTCTTTTACCAGTAAATTTATTGAAAAGAGATACAACCTTAGCAGCTTCAATTATTTTATGCACATATAACAACTAAAATTATAGCACTTTTAAAATTACTTTCTTATAATAAGAATTTGGTTATTTGTCAGCTATTACTGAGAGCAATTCTAATAGGCATTCCGGAGAGGACATTGGGTTTGATGAATCTCTGTGTGTTTTTCAAAGCCATAAGTAATTCAGAGGTGCAAAACAATAAGAAAATTTAAAATACTGATACAAAAACATATTGGCAATTGCCAGAGGCGTCTTCTTCTAATTGCGTCATTATTAAATCAAATAGTGCTGAAAAACGAAATGACATTCTCTTGACATCCAGGAAATTGAACAAATCATAGGCAGTTTGTCAGGAGTTTGCACAACTACAGTTATTTATATCATCTGACTGTAATCCTAACGAGACTGTTCAAAAACAAATTTCTCTAGTTTAATGATTTAACTTCAATTTTTGTAAAACAAGAGACCCCATGAAGTATAAATAGAAAAATACTGTTTGGTCAAGTATCTTGTATTTGTTGTTCTGTGTTGTTCTTAAAGGGAATTACATCAGAGGGCATGACAAAGGTATATACGTCAACAAAAGAAACGAAAGAATTAACATTTATTTGCGTGAATAAATTTAGAGGATTGTTACTCCCCGAGGGTATTTACCAACCCAGTAGTCAGAACTTCGGTGCTGACGAGAAAACCCGATTTTATTTGAATGATGCAATTTTGATGCAATATCTATATTTAAGAAATTCTTGTTTAAACCTTAGGAATATCCTGGATATCTTTGTCCTTAGCTGAATTTTGGCTTTCATTTTTAGATCTTGTTAGTAATTTGTTCTCACTTGAAGCCGATTTTATTCACACTAAAAAAGTGGTGTTAAATCCCATAGTGACTTTAGAAAAAAACTATATAAATTCAGAATGACAAAAAATGTTAGGGATCGATCATTTGATTTTTAGTGGGGGGTTCGGAAAGAATTCAGTGAAATACCAAGTTCCAGAAATTTAGTGAAAACAATATTAGAACAGTAGAAGGCTGAAAAAAATAACCAGGATCACATATACATTTGTATGAAGCGAAATATTCGCCATGGACAAAAAATAAATAAATAAAAATGAAAGAATATATGAAATAAAATTAAAGAAAAAACAGAATTGGTTCAAGTGAGAAAAAAATTAGTCAATCAAAGAATGTTGTTACACCCGAAGGCAGCAGAAATGTATAGTACTATACTATGAAGGTCAGCCTGCATATTACATGGTTGTGGCACATAATTATTAGATATTTAACTCTTATAGCCTAAACAAACAACTAATTACTCACTTCAAAGTCTGTTTTTTTTTATTTGACAAGAAAAGTTTTCACAAATACATTTAGTGCGAGCATTACTGCATCAATCATGCAATGCACACAATACAAAAGAATATGTGAAACTTTTCATAGACTTATAGCCAATGCACTACAACTGATGATCTTTGCAGTACGGTTTATTTATCCAGTTTGTAGAACGCTACTTAGAACAGTCTGAACTGAAAAAAATGATGCTTTCCACTAGTTATAAATTTTTTGTCAAGGGATCTGTCCAAGAAAGATGCAGACTCCAGATGAGGATATAGGGGATGCTGTGAGGGGTGTATGTCCCACTAAAACTGCGGAAAAAAAATCTTAAGATAAAATCGGGGTTTTGGTCAAAATGTCTCTAAAAAATCGTGACTTGCAACGTTTGGCGACATTTTTTCAAATACGCGCCTCCTAACTTCAGATCCTGGACCCCCTTGCAGCAAATGGTTTTACAATGATCTCCGTGCCTTATGGTATCAGATCTTGAAACGTTCATTATGTCAAGTACATTTTTATGAAATATTTCGAAATGTTGTTATATGTAGCATATAAAAGCAACAGTTGACATTGAAACGCACTTCATTTGGTAGGGTCCGTATTTCCATACATGCGCCTATATGTTTACCGAGTGGTCCCTCAAAGTATTATAGTCTGGACACAAACGGTCTGATAACTTTTTCAGAGTTTTTAGGACCATGAAGATTTTGCCTTATCAATCTTTTCGTTTATAATACGTCGGTTTGTAATTTCTAAAATTAAGAAAATTTTGTTAAACCTTAGGAGTATCTCCCTCCCGGATAGCTCTGTCCTTAGCTGAATTTGGCTTTCCTTTTCAGATCTTATTGGTAATTTGTTCTCTATTAGATTCTACACATATTTTGGTTTATGGTTTTCCAAATGGTTTGATTTGATCTGCACTGAAGAGACAAAAGTTGTCCAAATGAGCATATGCAGAAACTAAAATCACAGTAATTCCGGTACTTTGTTATTTATTACCACTGGGGCCGATGCCACTGCTGGTGGACTGTTAGTCCCCCAGGGTAGTCACCAACCCAGTAGCCAGTACTTCGGTTCTGCTCACAAAACCCTTTTTTATTCCAAAACTTGCAATATCTAAACTTAAAAAAATTTTGTTAATAGTATCTCCATCACGCATACTGAATTCACAGTAACTTCAGTACTTTTTTATTTGTTCATTCCCAAGTAAGGTGTTCGGAGTCCACGTACGTTCCTCGAGGGAGGGAACGTACGTGGACTCGGAGCACCTAACTTGGAATGAACGTGTGCGGGCTCGGAACACCTTACTTGGGATGATGCCGTTTGTTAGAAGTGATTATTTCAGTGAAGAACCAAAGAGAAAATTTGTACTGCAGGAATATTGTGTTAGTTTTAGTGGTCCTATGTACTAACGGTCTATTTTCCAAGACGCAAAACCTAAAAATAAAGGAAGAAAAAGTGCAATTTTCCCTATATGTCTATGTTAATCTACCACCAAATTACGAAAATTCAAAGTTGTTTGTATCGAAGAAATGATCCGGTACCCCATATTTTTAATTCATATTCCTATGTATATTAAAAAGATCTATCAAGAATGGTAGCTTAATGAAATGATGTCATTATTTAAGAAAATTTTGTTGAAACCTAAGGAGTATCTCCCTCTTGCATAGCTCTGTCCTTAGCTGATTTTGGCTTTCCTATTTAGATCCTATTGGTAATTTGTTCTCTGTCAGCCTTTTTTACCTATTTTGTTTCATGGATTTCCAAATGATGAGACATAAATGCGCATATGCAGAACCTAAATTCACAGTAACCTCGGTATTTAGTTTGTATTGTCCTACCATAAAAGGTCGTAGGCATGATAGTATTAAGTAAAAAAAGGAATCTTGAATCACAGCTTCGACCGAAACTTTTTTTTCTCACAAGGAACTGTGATTTTTTAAAGTACTTTTTAATTATCGTATGAGACGGACTTTTTGAAGCATTGAGTAATAATCTGTCAAGAAAAAATCTTTGTCTAATGAGAAATAGAAAAAAGAAGGGAAACGGGGAATGTGTCAAAGAGACAACGAGCCAAAGGGGAGTAATAACAACTCAAAGTCTGTATAACTTGTGCTAGCTGTTGCGTAACGAATTAATTGTGAAACGTATACTCCTTAAGCAAAGTTTATATATTACTGTTCATATTTCACGAAAGGATATGTAGTAAATGAACATGAGACTATAACACATATGTTAACTCTAACTGCAATAATTTTAATGAGCTGTATGGCCATTTCGGAAATTTATTCCTCATCAGCAGCACTAGAGGCCAAACAAAGGAAATCCTTAATGTTGGGATATTGATAATTTTGAAATTAAAATCGTCTCTGTTGTCGTAAATTTTAGTACTGGGCATTGTCGTCAAATTCGAGATGAAAGTAAAAAAGATGTATATCCAGTGGTTTCTGTTGTTTCCTTTATCTCTTGTTCTATAGGATATATTGTTGGGATCCATTTGACAAAAAAAAACTAAATACCGAAGTTACTGTGAATTTACTTTCTGCATATGCGCATTTCGACAACTTATGTTTCTTCAGTGCAGATAAAATCTAAACGTTTGGTGTGAAATGAACGGAAAGAACATCATAAATATATCTATAAGTGAGATTGAAGAATCTAGGAAAAAGAAGGGAAACGGGGAATGTGTCAAAGAGACAACGACCTAAAGGGGAGTAATTACAACTCAAAGCCACCATAAGATCTTCAATGAACGGTGAGGAGACCCCACATCTTTTATCATCTTTAATGGTATGATCGTTTAAGAGTCCCTGAAGAAATTCAGTGCAAATTTGTATACCAACTTGCTGTTGATAAATAGAACCTCCAAATGTGATCAATCTATTATCAAAAAGACACTGAAGCATAGCCACACCTGTTTTTCATCGAAGTATACTTTTCCTTTGAAATCTACTTTTTAACAAAAGATGGATTTATAACCTTATACAACCATTTGTTTTGGCAATGGCTTTTTGAATTTTTCCGTTTGTTCTTTATTTTAATTCAATATGAGGAAGGCGTGGATTACTTTCTCATTTTTCTTTTAATAGTTCTTTTATGATGGATTTGTAATAATTAAATCTATAGTAAATTTCATACGATCATGAATATCAAAACGGGAAAAAGTGTTGACTTGCATTCTCTGTAAAATTGATTTGCGTGTTTCAGATGTATCATGGGAAATTCAACCAAAGACTATTGTGACCAATTTTGGTTCCAATTGTCGTTGTGATTCAGAGAAGATATTTGAATATATATATGATGGACGCCAAGTGAAAAGCTATAGTAGCCAAGTGAGCTAAAAAGATATAATGAAAAGTGATACTTTTAAAAAGGGAGGCAATATGCTTCTTCAATGCGTTGAGCATCTTGTATTTATACATCTGTCCCTTGTGTAGGATTACTCCAGAAAGGGAATTTACATCAAATTAAATTTAAAGCATCTATATGCTTCTCTAACCTTTCAGAAAAAATCACACTGAAATGACTTGCAGAAATTTAATATTTTTCGAACCATTTGACTCCGGGACCAGTTGACCCGGAACTGGTCAGCAAAACCGTCTCGTTTGCTACATAATTGTGACTGATTTGCTTTGATTTTTATCAAGCTTCTGATTGTTAATATCAAAAAAGCAGTATTGTTGTATATCGAGATAACATTATATCTGTATCAATTTCCAAAATGTTAGGTTTGAGTGTTTTCTTTTTTGTGTATATGTGTGTCTGATCTTTCATTTGATTTTTAAACCAAAATTCTGATTTTGATTATTACATAACAATTTTGCTTTATTGCAGTACAATAAATGCTGACACAGTTTACACATGAACCAGACAAAGACTTAATAATTTACATTATATATTAATGATTCTTTATGCTCCTTCAGAATGTGTATAATTGCGAATTGAGTATTAATATGATCTATCAATAACTGGTCCAATTTATTCTCATTATGACAGTCTCATTCAGAATTGGTAAAGTAGAAAATTTGCAAACTTAATTGTCACGTAATTAAATTGTCGTTTTATCTTCGTTTCATTATGTTATTGTTAATAATTAAAGTTCCAATTATCTTCTTTTAGACGCATTAGCCAGAACACTTACTAATATTTCCAATGACTCTATTTATCCTTGCAATGATCTCAATATAAGACTTCAGACTGCAACAATACAAAAAACATTTCAGTATAATTTGTTTAACTTGATTGTTTTTTAGACGGAATGAATCACGGAAAATACCTGACGCCATTTACCTCAGACATATATTTAATGCAAGGAAATTGGCGATAACAATTTTACTGTACGTCATTTTGTACCCATAATTGCTGATTCTGTTATAAAGTTGGTTAATATTAATGTCTGGGGGAATGTTAACCGTGAGCAGACAATCTGGAAAGCATGACCGCAATTTCATTGAAGCCGAAGACTTCAACAATGAGACAAGTATGGCTATACAGAAACGTACTGAAGGAGAGGTTCAAAGCTTGACATTACTTGCTTACTGCATACTACCAAAAATATAGATATTAAATAGAGAAAGTAGTATAAGGTATCAATAAAACTACCACAGTATATAATTTACAAGTTTTATAGTATGTTTTTGTTGGTGCTGTATGAAAAGAAAAAGACAATAAAATGTGGTAGCAGTGTGGCGAAACAGCTTCCATATATTATTTTAATATACCATATGATATGATTTTCAAGTTAAGTGTAGATACAATTTTGCAGTTCTTATCCGGTTATGTCAACAAAATGATTGTTAAAGCACGCAATAATAGTTAGTGTGTGACAGTGACAGAAGCATTGGCGGACAGGTTGTTTAGCAGATCTTGTTTGCTTTTTCATTCATTTTAAATATATTCTACTATCAAATACAAGTATCACATGAACGTCAAACATTTTTCACGATTTAAAATACTATTATATAAAATAGTTCTCAATCATGTTTTTCAACCTTTTTTTTATTTTGCAAATGATTCCAGAAAATATAGCCTTGTCTAAAATTTCTATATTGCTCCATTCTGGGTAAGAGAGCCATTCATAACCCTCATACTAGTTTAAATGAAGTTTAAGAATTAATAAAAGGGCTGTTTTAGTATTGCAGACACCGGTATAGTATAAAATAGAGAAAAGTGCTCTTTCTTATACAATTAAGGTTAAAATAAAGGAATTTTAGTATTGCGGACACCCGTATAATATAAAAAAGGGAAAATGTGCACCTTCTTATATATTTAAGGTTTAATTTAAGAAAGTTTTAGTATTGCGGACACTGGTATAATATCAAATAGAGAAAATCTGCTCTTTCTTATATATCTAAGGTGAAGAGTCAGTAAAAAAAAAATCTCATGGAAATTTTAAAAATTTCGCCTGATGATAGATATTATTAAATTACATAGCTATATAGAAAAAAATTGGGGTAACCGACTTAGTTTTCTCATGACAGCTGCCAGAAGTTAGTAGTCGAAACCCCCTAAATAACAAAGAAATAACATGAAAATCGTGAAAGAAGTCGTGGAATTTCTGTTTTATTGTTATTCTAAAGTAAAACCAATACATAGAATTTTTCAAAAAACTAAATATATATCTTAAATGTGCTGAGAAACATATTAGTGTAAAAATATAATTTTTTATGGGGTCACCGATTTTGTTTTTTCGCCAGAGACATTTGAAATCAGTGTGACGTGTCGAAATTTTGACAAAATTGCGATGTCGCATATAAAGGTAGAACATGACTTCGGAATTTTTGAATAACGGGTTAAGCGTATAAGAATTATACAGAGTGACTTTCTAATAACAATGGACTGATTTAACATTTTCACATTTCTGAAAAACAGAAAATACCATTTATATTTATTTATACAAATTTTTACATATTCTTATAGAATGTTTTATTCATTAAAAACTGGCGTCTACGTTGGCACTTTATACGGGGATAGTTCTTTACTTTCAAAGTAGAAATAAACGGAATAATTAGAATATAATTCAGAAAAAATACCAAGGGTAGAATCATAGAAAAATACAGGAAAAATCAAATGAGTATGTAAATATCTAAACGTACATGTACTGATGGATTTGTATCAATAGTTCTCATTGGTTCCGCATATTCGCTACAGAAAACATCTCTAGTAAGTTCATAGCAGAGCACGCTTATTCTGTCGACCACCTAACCAATCTCCTTACGGAGCATGTCCAGGTTATTTGTTACAACTAATCTCCTTACGGAACAAGTCCAGCTTATTTGTGACAACCATTCTCCTTACGGAACATGTCCATGTTATTTGTTACAACCAATCTCCTTACGGAACATGTCTAGGTTATTTGTTACAACCTATCAGTACGCTTTCTTGTTATTTAGAATCAATTTCTTGTTGAATAAAGCTCTTATAGGCCTGACTTTTGACATAGAGATTTGGTACTCAAAAGTATCATCGTGTCTAACAACGATGCAACAATTCGCACACGGTCCAATATGATTACAGCTGGTTAATAAGGCTGAACGTTGCAAAAAATAGATTTTCCGTCATATTTTGCAATGTAAATTGGGTCCAACTTTTTAACTAGGAATATTTTTTTCCTTCTTTAGTCTTTTTACGCTGTTCATTAGTTTCGGTCACTAAGACCTTCATCAGTGGTATACAAGGCCATTAGTGTTGGACACGTCTACTCTTTACTTTCCTTGTCCTTGTATACCACTGATGACGGTCTTTGTGACCGAAACGTTTGGCCCCTTCTTTTTACTTTTTAAGCCTTTTATGGTGTTTTATCATTATTATTTGTTTTCGACATATTTTTACCTTTTAATCGTGGCTCAGCACACCTACATTTTTTAATTTTTCGTACTACTTGTAGCCATCGCGCAACACTTTGTTTTATTATCATATTAGAAATAGATGTTATTGAACTTAATTAAGATCGATTGTTTAAAAATTCCGATTACGTTCACAATTGAAACACATGAATCGATTGCAATCGGTTTTATCATTCTTATTAGAACCGATTGGATCGATCGATCGCATGCTTATCAGTTTCAAAGAACATGAATCAATTGAAATCCATCCCAACTATTCACACCAAAGCTGTATTCGTCACTATTTGAATCGATCTTTTTGAGACAACCTTTTCCGATAGGACCAAAAAAGATCGACTGCAATCGATACATTCATAGTGAGAACAACCACAACTGATTGAAATCTATTGCAACCGATTCAAATATTGTAAGTATGAACCGGGACGTAGAAACTATACAAATAAGTGTCATAAACACCGCACTATTATCAATTAATATACTAGTATGATGAAATCGGCATGGCGCGAGTAAAACAAATGAACTCAGAAGAAAAGATTTCACAAATCAAAATATCTTCAACTTGAAGGGATGAATCACACACATTCGTAGCTGTCAACCGGTGTGTGAGTACCGTCTTCCCGATTAAAATTTAGCCAAGTATAACAAGAGTTAAAAAAACCTTTTTTTCTCACATGAGTCGTCAAAGAAATGTTTTGAAAAGATGGAATTTAGTTATTCCATCGGAATTCATATGAAATATGACATATCTTCTATACGCTACGGCTATATTCCCGTAAATCATCGCAAATGTAGAGTACAAAAAGCTTTTGTACTAGCACGTTGTATATTTTAAATAAAAATTTCAACACATGCTTTCATAAAAAAAAATGATTAAACCTTTATCGTATTTACAAAAGTTATTGGGATAGGCAGTACATTTGAAAAACTTTACCGCATTCCTTAACAAAAGCGACGTCTCCCTATGGAACAGAATAGTTCACGTCAAAATCACTTCCCTTCTGACTGTTACGTCTCAAAAAAAGTTGTTTTCACTACGTGCCGCTTTTTTACTGACCCTTTACCTTAAGGTTAGATTAAATGCAGTTACAGTATTGTGAACACCGGTATAATGTAAATTAGAAAAAATGTGCCCTTTCTTATATATTTAAGGTAAAATAAAAATAAGTTTTGGTATTGCAGACACCGGTATAATTTAAGATAGAGAAAATGTGCTCTTTGTTATATATTTAAGGTTAAATTAAGGAAGTTATAGTATTGCAGACACCGGTATAAATTAAAATGAGAAAATGTGCCCATTCTTATATTTTTAAGGTTAAATTAAAGAAAGTTTTAGTATTGCAGACACTGGTATAATATGTTATAGAGAAAATGTGCCCTTTCTTATATATTAAGGTTAAATCAACGGACGTTTTGGTATTGCGGACACTGATATAATATTAAATAGAGAAAATGTGTCCTTTCTTATATATTTAAGGTTCAATTTTAGAAAATATCAGTGTTGTCGACACCGATAAAATTAAAATAGGGAAAGATTAAATTACACTTACAAAATTTCCTTTCACTTAACCTTAAATATATATAACAAAAGGCACATTTCTCTATTTTATATTGTACCTGTATCCTCAATACAAAAACTTCTTTTAATTTAACCTTAAATATATAAAAAAGGCAGATTTTCTATATTTTATATTAAACCGGTGTCGGCAATACTATGCTATAACTTCCTTTGATTAAACCTTAAATATAGAAGAAAGGGCACATTTTCTCTATTTTATTTTAAACCGGTGTCCGCAATACTAAAACTTCCTTTAATTCAACCTTAAATATATGAGAAAGAGCACATTTCCTTTATGAGATATCATTATATCAGTGTCTTCAATACTAAAAGTCCCATTAATTTAATCTGAAATAACAAAATACCGATGTGAAATGTATAAAAAAGGGCACATACTCTCTATGTACCCTTTCTTATATATCTTGTATATCAGATTACATTTAATGAAGTTTTAGTATTGCAGACATCGGTATGATATAAAATTGAGAAAACGTGCTCTTTGTTATAAATCAAAAGGAAGTTTTAGTATTGTGGATACCTGTATAATTTAAAATAGAGAAAATGTGCTCTTTGTTAAATTAAAGGAAGTTTTGGTATTATAGACACCGGTATAATATAAAATAGAGAAAATGTGCTCTTTCTTATATATTTAAGGTAAAAGTAAAGGAATTTTTAGTATTACCGGCACCCGTATATAAAATAGAAGACAATGTGTCCTTTCTAATATATCTAAGGTTAAACTTAAGCGAAGTTTTAGGATTGCAGACACCGGTATATTATATAAAATAGAGAAAATGTGCCCTTCCTTATACATTTAAGGTTAAATTAAAGGAAGTTATGGTATTGTGGACACCGGTATAATATAAAATAGAAAAAATGTGCCCTTTTTATATATTTTAGATTAAATTAAAGGAAGTTTGAAGTATTGAAGACACCGGTATAAAATAAAAAAGAGAAATGTGCTCTACATATATATTTAAGATTTTATTAAGGAAGTTATAGTATCCTTGACACCGGTATAATATAAAACAGAAAAAATGTGCCATTTCTGATATATGTAAGGTTAAATTAATAGGACTTTTAGTATTGCAGACACTGATATAATATAAAATACAGAAATATGCTCTTTCTTATATATTTAAGGTTATATAAGGGGAAATTCTAATGCAATATTTATATAACAAAGGTTTTGACTGGTCAAAACTGACCGTCAATTCCACCATCTACATACCTGGGGAAAAATAGGTTCCTTGTTCAGTCTGGTTCCTAATAATTGTTACAAATTCACGACTTAAAAATAAAACATGAAATTGATTTGTTGCATTAGAATCGCAATAACAGTACATTATTTGAATACCCGAGGGCGTCAATCTTGATTTGACGGTCAAAATATCCGTCTACGCGTCGCCTCTTAACTGCATTTTGACCGTCAAATTTACGATTGACGCCCTCGGGTATTCAAATAATGTACTGTTATTGCTTAATTATAGTATTGCAGACACCGGTATACAAAAAGTATACTATAAAATAAAGAATATGTGCAATTTCTGATATATTTAAGGTTAAATTAAAGAAAGTGTTTTTGTGACTCGCTAACAGCTAATTACAAAGGGCATTTCTCATCCTCGATTTTATGGAAATGTTGTTAAAAATGTAAAAAACTGAAAGATAATCCAGAAAAACTGGGACGTAACTTACATTCTTTACGTAATAGTGGATATCGACGAGATATTCTGAACAAATCCGTTAATTTGGCTTTGCATTCAAAAATCTTCTCTGAAACTGCTTGAACAATTTTAATAAAATTTTATAAAAAGTTTCTGATTCTTATGTACATACACAACCAAAGATGGACCATTAATTTGGAATTATAGTGCTGCAGGTCCCAGGTGAGCGATACAGGCTCTTGAGAGCCTCTTGTTTATATATATTTAAGGTTAAATTAAAGAAAAATATAGTATTGCAGACACCGGTATAATATGTAATAGAGAAAATGTGCCTTTTCTTATATATTTAAGGTTATATTAAAAAAGTTTTAGTATTGCAGACACTGGTAAAATATGTCATAGAGAAAATATGCCCTTTCTTATAAATTAAGATTACATTAAAGAAAGTTATAGTATTGCAGACACCGCTATGATATAAAATAGAAAAAATGTGCCCTTTCTTATATATTTAAGGTTAAATTAAAGAAAGTTTTGGTATTGCTGACACCGATATAATATTTAATAGAGAAAATGTGCCCTATCTTATATATTTAAGGTTCAATTATAGGAAATATCAGTGTTCTGGACACTGATAAAATATAAATGTAAACATTGGATAAAAGGAAACACCTACAATGGCTGAACATTATATCTGCTATGGAACTACACATGAAGAACACGAATAAGACAAAAGACAAACGTAGACAATAATAGAAACTCGGGACAGCCGCACTTGGTACCGGCACTAGCAAAAGCCAGCGGTATGGTTAAACCGGTTTATGGGTACCCAAACCTCCCCTTTATCTGTCCCGTTTCCCTATAGTATAATAAACCTACGAACAAAACACAATACAGGTAGACCACTAACTCCATGACCACAATCTTAAAGGGAAAGAAAAAAACAATACAGAATTTAGAAAGATAGGTCAAGGGGTGCTCGCCGCTAAAGTGCCAGCTAGCTCAAGGAGCCTAGTCTGCTGGTAGAACACTGTCGCGCTAGGGAAGAAAAATCAATTTCAAAACTTCCAGAAGGGTTTGGTCAAGAATCATCAAAGATTTCAGTAGACATCGGCAGTATCAGTGAGAGGACAGTATGTGTGCAAAATTTTCACGTCATTAGGTCTCAAAGCTAATTTAATGGATGGAAGCAGAATATCTTGTCGATATCCCCTATTACGTAAAGAATGAAAGTTACGTCCCAGCTTTTCTGGACTTTTAATCAATTTCTGGCATTTTTTAACAACATTTCCGTAAAAAACGAGGATTAGAAATGCCCTTAGTAATAAGCTGTTTACGAGTAACGCCACATTTAGACATCAAATGTTCATATCTATTATAAAACTTCTTAAATGTATTCAACAACTTATTAAATCTGTAACCATGTTGTAAAAGTTTGGCTGTGATAGTAAGTTTACGTTCATTAAAATCGTGCGAATCGTACCAGTTATGAAATATAAACCCCATAGGATGGATCTAGATGGATGTCGCGGTCAAGAAAAGGGAAATTAGTGATAGTGAAATCGAAATCATCCCGTTTATCATATATTCTAGTTTTCATTTTACCGGAGTCAATAATGATAGTAAGATCCAAAAAAGGGCAGTATTAAGAATCATTGTTAGCTTTCTTTTATTTTAGTTGTTGCTGGTAAATAATGTCTACATAATCTAAAAACTCTCGACTTTTATTGCTCGCTCATATTTTTCATTTTGAGTCCGTTTCATTAAAATATATAAGATTATTTAACCGACACGATGCACGCTACCCAACTGAGAACTTTCTGTATCATTCATCGTGCTAATCGTGTGCACTGAACATGAGAATCGTGTGCGTTCATCTAGAATGTGTGGTGTGGAATGTTGAACGTTTCAATCGCTGTTATAGGAAAACATCGATTGTTTCACCTCGCTTTACTGAGGGTAATTTTAAATTCCTTGATCTGATTTTGCAATCCAGTACTATGATGTTACGTCGGCTCAGACAGAGACTAAACATTACACGTACAACCCCTGGCTAAGAGTATAATATTTGAATTTGTATTTGCCTTCCCATTTTTTTTTTTTGTTTGTTTTTGTTTTTTTTTTTTTTTTTTTTTTTTTTTTTTTTTT
Organism: Modiolus philippinarum; assembly: GCA_002080025.1. Lineage (NCBI taxonomy): Eukaryota > Metazoa > Mollusca > Bivalvia > Mytilida > Modiolidae > Modiolus > Modiolus philippinarum. The sequence continues at coordinate 73,394 of MJUU01044374.1, read as the reverse complement.
TTTTGTTTTTGTTTTGTTTTTGTTTTTTTTTATTAACGCATATTGCCCTTTCAGTAAAAACAATTAATAGAAATTCATCGTTGAAAACATTGAAATATCCTACCTGGTACAGTACTGATGACTCTTTCTTTCCAACAATCGCTTCGAACTGTTTGAGATTCGCCAATTTTTTTGCCTGAGAATTTAATCATGTGATTCATTTAATCACATGATTCTCTAAGCAAATGGGGATTCAGACAGTTGAGCAAGGCCAACATAGTTTTTTATCTTTAAGGTATATAATAAAACATTTTGCATTTGATCAAACACAAATTACACAACTTACGAGAAGTCATGCTTAACCTTCGGGAGCGACTGATTACACTCCTGTTTTAGGGGTTCACACTATAGATGATTTATTTTTGTGGCCTTTTTATCGTGCTCTGTTTCGTATTTGCCGGTAACGATCTCTGTTTGTGTGTGAGCCTTATGTTGCCATGCATTCTTGATTTATTATCTTGGTTCTTGCTCCGGTATTAATTTCGGAAATTTATACACTAACTCACATAACATTACAAAGTAGAAAATAATTTTATTAGTAAGAGTATGCTAACATAGATAAAAATAGCATATAACTTTGTGGATCCACAGTTTGTGAACACTGCCGCCACCGACAACCTACCTACAGCACCTGCATGTAACATTTAGAACTTAGCCGAATCTCCTAGTATCCACGATGTGGTTTTGCACCAGCGGAACCAAGGTACAGTTTTGTTCGTTAAGACTTGATTTCCGAAAAGAAATCTATTAACATTTGATTGAATATCAATTTCTGACAACAAATTCAGCAAAGATACTCGTTGACGGTTGAATATTTTACAGGATAGGAAACATTGTTTTACATATTCAATAATTTGATTCCCACTTTCAGAATAACAAAAAAAATGTAATTTCTTTTGTTCTTTTTTTTTGGGGGGGGGGATTATTACAACCAAACAATGAAAGCATAATTGCGTTGTACTAAGATTTTTTGATATACTTTGACGAAGATGGACGTTTGAAATCTAAGCTATATGACAAATGCGATGACTTTAATTTCCCAATTGTGAACTTTTCCTCTCTCGGCAGCAATATATCTTCTTCTCCAGTCTATGGAGCGTACACTTTACAGCTGATTTGCTACTTTCGAGCATGTAGTGTATACAGTGATATTTTGAATGGAGCTGATTAGTCAGGGATTTGTTCAGCCTTTCTTCCTTTCATCCCTTCAGAAATTCTTTGGCCGTCACCATGACATCATTGACAGATATGACGCGTCTGTATCCCAAATGAAAACGGACACTTTCAGCTAGATTTCACGTCTTCACGGATTTGACATAACCGGTTTTGACTCAACCCTGGATTGACTCACTGATAGTGTGACGGTTGCCACCAGTGGAATAGGACATGCTTACCCCTTCGGAGCACCTGATGTCACTCCCGGTTTTCATGGGAGTTAACAATATGAGTGCCTAAGTTCTTATTGTCGTCTTTTTATTTCCTAGCATATCCTTGTTTTATCTTTGTTTTTTTTCTCGGTTGCCGTTTTTGCCATCTCTTTGGACTTCAATTTTTGTAATCATCTCTTCCTTTGTTCCTTCGGTATTCTACTGCTGTTGTTTTAAAAGTTAATAGCCATGAATACTATAGGACATTATGTAATAACAGTTTTGTCCGTTTTGTTTGTCTTCAATCGCTTATAAACTTTTTACCAGAAACCATCTTTTTGTAATAAATTGGCAGACCTTTTATTTGCAGCAAAATGGATATTAAAGATTTTAGTTACCTCATTGGCATTTTTTGTTTGGTGTATGCCAGCAGAGTGATTCATGACATCCATTTTTTATTCTTTTTTTTCTCTTCCTTGTATATTTCAGCTAGTCATCGACCTCAACCAAATATTAATACTTAAGTCCATACCATCTTTTTGTAAGAGTTTTTCAGATATTTTTAATATATTTTAGCAAAACGAATATCAAAGATGAAGAACAACAATAAAAGCGTTGTTCCATTGCTTGTTATTACAATGTATTTGTAGAGACTTTGTCTCATTTGCATTTACTCCATATCCCTTCATTGTTAATCAAAGAATACAGTAATAAATTTGGCAGTACAGGTATTTATTTGGTGTATAACTACCACATTATGTAGTTAAAGTTTGACAGTCCTTATTTGTTCATTGCAACACAATGACGACATAAGAAAATAGAAAAGTTGTCAACACTTGATAAGTGACGGAGTAGGAAGTCAATCAATACCAAATTTGCATAATAGGTGGTAAATTTCGTTATGGTGTTCGCGTGTTTCAAGGAGTAACCTCTCATCAGCACGAAGTCTCAGTACTTTTTAGGTTTTAGTATTTTGATAAAATCAGTTGTTTCCAAAAAACAAGGAATTTTTTTCATGTCAGACAAGTCTGACTATTGTGCTAGTGAATACCCGCGGGGACATTCGTCTGTTGCCATCCTAAAATCAATTCTAAAAATGTTGAATTTACGACTGTACAAACAGTTTCAAAATATAGCCTGTCTTGCTCAAAATAAATCTGCCTTGGACAGG
>MJUU01044374.1:22671-70162 GCA_002080025.1 Modiolus philippinarum | reverse complement strand
CAATACTTTGTTAGTACATGACCTCAAAGCTTCTTACTGTATAACAATTTTGTATTATTCTTGTATTTGTCAAATAGACATTTTCTTGTGTTTGTCAACTGGTCAATGTCCTCCATATTTTACCCCATGCCATGTTTTTGTAATTGCTGTAAATAAGATATCAGATTCCGTAATAAGCCAATTTGATTTGTTATTTTTAACACTTTTTGTTACTAAAAACATTTCAATCACGTCACCAATCACAGTATGATCTTGGTACACGTCGGTTATTTATCAATTACTGCAGGTTTTCTGAGAAAAACATTAACAATGAAATATTTGATTCGAAATTGGATATTTTACAATTTATGAATTTCAAATGACGGTTAATTGTTTTATACCTATTGAGTATAAATTGCCCATATTTTAAGGTCTCTCAGAAACTGCTTATTTAAAATATGTCCAGACATCTTGCTATTTTTCTTTCATGTATTCTGTTGACATCAAAACTTAATTTTGAAAGCCCAATTCAAGTGGCCAAGTTTAAATATGATTAAATCAATATCAAATACGATTAATCAATTTTATGTTTGTAAGTAACTATTAAAACATTTTGCGATTGACTATTTTTGACTAATTTTATATAAAATGTTTATACTACAGGATAATATCTACTTACAATGGCAGTTTATTTTAGTCTATTGTAAATTTTAAGCGCATGCGTAAGAAAAAAATTATCTAAGAAAGAAATATTAATGCAAAGCATGTTTTATACAAAACTTTCAATACTGCAAAAACCTGGAAAGAATTTAAATTCTTTTACGTGTCATTATAAATAACAATATACCGAAGTTATTGTTAATTTATTTTCTGCATATGTGCAGTGCGACAACTGATGTCTCATCAGTGCAGATCAAACCAAAACATTTGGAAGTCCATTAACCAAAAACGTGTAAAGCTGATAGAGAACAAATGACCAAAAGGGCCTAAATAGAAAAGCTAAAATTCAGCTTAGGACAGAGGTATGCATGAGGGAGATATTTCTTAGTTTTAAGCAAAAGTTTGTAAAATTAAGATAATGCAAGTTTCAATAAAATCGGTTTTCGGCTCAGCACCGAAGCACTGACTACTGGGTTAGTGATTACCCTCTGGGACTAACAGTCCATCATCAGTGGCATCGGCCCAGTGGTAATAAATAAAAAAATACCGAAGTTACTGTTAATTTATTTTCTGCATATATGCTGCATATTTGAGTTAATTTATTCTGTGAAGTATTGTTTGGAGGTTGTTCATATGTATCCCAAAACACATAGATCACTTTTTGAATTTTATGCAACAGCTTTTTCATGTTAAAAAAAGTAAAACGTTTAAATAACAACTTCAAAAGAATACCAAAGGAACAAACCAAAGGAACAAAGCACAAGATTACTTAAGGCGAAGTCCAGAGACAAGCCAAAATCAAGAACATCGGAAGATGGAAGACCAAAGACTCTACACTACCACAAAACACACAAACACTACAAATTCAACACTAAAAAATAAAATACTAACACTGTGATCTCTCAAAAAACAGATTGACATCAGGTGCTACGGAAGGGTGATCATGTCCTGCTCTGTATTTAGAATCTGTCACACTGTCATTGGGTCAATCCAGAGTAAAGTCAGAATTGGTAATGTCAAATCCAGAAAGACGTGAATCTAGGTGAAAATGTCCGTTTTCATTTGTGAAGCCGACATTTCATATGTATCTTTGTTGTCGTAGTGACGACGATGACATTTCTGGCGGGACGAAAGAAACAACAGCTGAACACATCCTTGACTCAACAGTTTTTGTAACAGTGCTTTTAATTTGCTCTTGTCACAAAGTCACTGTATAAGTCACAAGCTTTACAGTAACATATTAATTGTGAAATATAAACTTCATATGCTCGAGATGTAGGAATATTGCTGCTAAGAAAGGGAATGTTCACCATCGGGAAGTTAAAATGATCACGTTTGTTATATGACCTAGATTTCAGACTTTTATGTTCGGCAATGTTTCACCAAAGGTCGAGGTATAAAGCGTTCATCCGTTTGTCCGTTCGTCCGTCCATCCCAAGTCAGGTTTACCCTCAGGTTGATTTTTTTTATGTGAATAATGTATGCTATTATCGTGAAACTTTAAATAAATACACATAAGGGTATAATTAAACAAAAATTATAACGAAAATTTATCCTTTTTACCAACTTCATGCTTCACTAACATGGAAAAAAGGTGGTAGTATGAGATTTACCCTTAGTTTGAAGTTTTTTTGTTTTTTTTTCTGTAAAGGGTGTATGCTATTATCATGAGGCTTAATATAAATTTACATAAGGTATAATTAAAAATCAGAATAAACATTTATGCTTTCTACCAACATCATGCTTCACTGATCACGGAAAAGGGGGATGGTTTAAGTTTCTTTTCTATGTAAGATGTATGCTATCATTATTTAACATCCCTAAATTAAATACCCATTAGGGTATAATTAAACAGAAATATAGCATTGTTCAAAATACTTGTGAGGCGGCGCATTGTTTTCGTTAGGCACATATTCTTGTTGTTTCTGTTGTATTAGCCCTTGTAAAAACTTTGCAAAAAGTGGCACACAATTTGTTCCCATAGGAATCCCTCTAGTTTGTTGAAAAACGCGGGCTCCATATTCAACAACAATGTTCTCGATCAAAAATTCAGTCATCTTTTCCACGTTATTTTCAATGTATTTCTTGTTTGACTCAGTATGGTTCTTTGCAAAATATGTTTTATCTTTTCCTTTTTTTAATGCTACATAAAGTTATTTTTATGGTTTAAATTTCTAGTTGTCATAGTATAATGCAAATTCATTCAACATACATGCAACTCTCAATCAGTTGACTTCCCAGATACGAAAACAGTGTCGCCGGTTTAAAAATGAAAAACGAAGTAAAAACCTAATTATTTTCTTCCAAATGTTTTGGTTTATCTGCACTGATGAGACATAAGTTGTCGAAATGCGCGTATGCAAAAATAAGTTGCCGGTAACTTCGGTATTTTCTTATTTATTACTACTGGGCCGATGTCTCTGCTGGTGGAATGTAAGTCCCCGAGGGTATTCACCAACCCAGTAGTCAGTACTGACCCGAAAACCGATTGTATTGAAACTTGCAATAACTTAATTTTGCGAAATTTTGTTCAAAACTAAGGAGTATCTCCCTCATGCATGGCTCTGTCCATAGCTGAATTTCGGCTTTTCCATTTAGATCCTTTTGGTTATTTGTTCTCTATCAGCTTTAACACTTTTTGTGGTTAATGGACTTCCAAATTGACATAAGTTGTCGAAATGCGCATATGCAGAACATAAATTGACCCGGTAACTTCGGTATTTTTTTTATTTCCTATAACCAAATTGCATTACCTGCGTTCTCCGTTTTTCGTACAGAAACATTGATGTATAAGATCGGAAATTACAATTTTAAGTTTTTTATTTGGAAGGGTTGTATAAAGGGTAGAAAAATCAAACGTTTGAATGCTATTGCGGTATGTAAGACTTTTGGGGAGAGCTTTTCGAGGAGATCTTTGGATTTTTTTTTTTGGAATCCACATCTGATTAACGTCGATCGTGAAAAAGGCCTCATGGTGACTTCAAGATGAAGAACAACAATAAAAACGTTGTTCCTTTGCTTGTTTTTTACCATGTATTTGTAGAGACTTTGTCTAATGTGCATTTACTCCATATCCTTTTATTCACCATTTTTCTCAGTAGTTCTGAAGACCATCTCTAACTGCAGTTGACAAAGTGGTAAGAAGTTGGATAGGGCTTAGTCGTGCATCTTTAAGATCCTGCGATATGAATACTAGTATCTGTATTTGAGTATGAAGTAATGCAAGGGAAAAATGTATCCCATTCTCAACATTTTTAAATGTTTTAAAAACAAATATGTAATCGGTTTTCCCCCAATGACAACAAATATAGAAAATAATTAGGTTTATACTTCGTTTTTTTAACCAGCGACACTGTTTTGGTATCTGGGAAGTCAACTGATTCACATTTACATGCATGTTGAATGACTTTGCATTATACTATGACAACTAGAAATTTAAACCAAAAAAATAATTTTATGTAACGATTCTTTTCTAGAGGCAAAATTCGGATGGCATGAAATTTAGCATTGCTGAAAAAATAGATTATAAAAAATGAGGATGCAGAACAACGGCAGTAGAATACCGAAGGAACAAAGCACAACATTACACAAATCAAAGTCCAGAGACAAGGCAAAAGCAAGAACACCAAAAGACGGAAGACCAAAGACACCACATGCCAACAAAACACACGAAAATTACATATACAACGCAAAAAACTAAAGCACTAACAGAGTGAACTCTCAATAAACAAGAGTGGCATCAGGTGCTCCGGAAGGGTAAGCATGTCCTGCTCTGTGCACAGCACCCGTCACACTGTAAGTGGGTCAATCCAGGGTAAAGTCAAAACCGGTAATGTGAAATCCGGGAAGACGCGAATCTAGCTGAAAATGACAGTTTTTATTTTGTGACACTGACATGTCAAGGTTGCTTTTGCATCTTTTAAACATAAGTTGGTCGTTCAAATCCAAAAAGAAATGTCTGGGAGTAATGATATAGTATTTTGGAAAAAGAGCTAGAAAGCAAAATCATTTTTCAACGTGAAAATATTTGTTTGATTGAGTAGTGATTCCAGTTATTCTTTTTCTTAATCCAGAATTGGTAGGTATAAAACAGCTATGAACGTAAAAATATACTGGTCGCAATATAAGGTAAGATGAATATTAATTATGTAATACATCTTTCAAAGTGAATTAATATAGATAATTTATTACAATGTATAATTTATCAAGAGTTTGCAACTATTGATTTAATTTGCATCAAATCAATTTACAGCAAGTGCGTTATTCATTTATCTGATCATAATGAAATATGCAGGATCCACAACTAGCTCCCACAGGTGTTAAACCGTGTTAAAATGCGACTAAAAGATCAGTTTTAGCCAGAATTTATTATATGTTATATATTATATTATATATATTATATGTATTAAAGCTATAATATTAAAGAATGTTTAAAACTTATCTTAATTTTGAAAAAAAAAAGTTATATATTTAACATACAATTTATCATCTTTTCTAAGAACAGGTTATCAATAGAGACAGAAATATGGGATGGTTAACCAGCAAAAAAAAAAGAAAACGTAACATGTGTGACACCAAAGACATTAGATGGTATTAAACACTATATTTGTCTTGTAATATGTTGAATACATACAGAAATAAGTTTCCTCTTTTATTTACTATTGATAATTTTCAACGGTTATCCCAATTTACAAATAAGGCAAATTTGGAAAAGAAAGATTTTTCAAATTATATTTTAGTCATTCAAATAAGCCAATTCTGAAATAGTTTTTCCTAATATATATCAAATGTTGTGATATTTTATGCATTTTGTAAATTGTAGTTCAAAATTAAAATGGATAACAAATGGATAACGAAGTGGAGTAAGTGAAAACCGAACTGTCAGTCTTAAAACGAATAATCTAAGGACAATGGCAACATCAGGGTAAGCATCATCTGCTCCGTATAAGACGCATTGCCATAATGAAAATGTCGATTCCGTAGTAAAGTCAAACACAAACGAGGAAACAACAACCTTAAGTTTTTAAGATCTGTTGCCATCTGGGGAAACATATATACCACAATGGTCAACACGATTGTGAAATCGATGTTAAAACTTATGTAGTGATGAATTCAAGTTGTAGCTAACATACTTCTTTAAATGGCCTATATTCGCTTTATTGCTTTTACGGTTCGTAAGAAAGAAACAGTTTTCTGTTCTTCCATTCGCATCTTTCAAGAATATGGACTGTAGTAGATGACATGGTCTATTCGTTAAATATATGCGATTTTCACATTTTTCTTTTTTTCCTTCGGTATTTAGTTATTTGTTACCACTGGTTCGATGCCTCTGTTGGTAGACTGTTAGTCCCAAAGGGTATTCATCAGCCCAGTAGTCACTGCTTCGGTGCTTACCCGAAAGCCGATTCTATTTTGAACCTTGCAATATCTAAATTTTTGTAAACGAAGTATCTCCTTCACGCAAAGAATTGTCCTTAGCTTATTTTGGCTTTACATTTAGATCATTTTGGGGAATTGTTCTCTATCAGTTTTTGACTATTTGATTTGATTTTATGGTTTTCCAACCGTTTATATTTTGTCTAAACTGAAGAGACATAAGTTGTCGAAATACGCATATGCAGAAAAATGAATTCACAGGACCTTCAGTATTTAGTTATTTGATACCACTGGGTCGATGCCTCTGCTGGTGGACTATTAGTCCCCGATGGTATTCAATAGCCCAGTGGTCAGTATTTCAGTGCTGACCCAAAAGCCGATTTTATTTCGAACCTTGCAATATCTAAATTTTCGTAAATTTTGTTGAAAACTAAGGAGTATCTCCCTCATGCAAAGCTCTTTCCTAAGCTTATTTTGGCTTTATATTTTGATCATTTTGGGTATTTGTTCTCTATCAGTTTTTTAACTATTTGATTTTATGGTTTTCAAAACGTTTAGATTTTATCTGCACTGAAGAGACATAAGTTGTCGAAATGCGCTTGTGCAGAAAAATAAATTCACAGCAACTTCTGTATTTAGTTATTCCTAGCGTCTGAATTTTGTCTAAACATGCGTAAAGGCACTTCAATTGACTTGCGAATACGGCATATCATTTTATTGCAAACGTTTCGATTTTACCTGCACTGAGGAGAAATAAGTTGTCGAAATGCGCATATGCAGAATTTGAATTCACAGTAACTTCAGTATTTAGTTATTTCTTGCATTACTGCATTATGTTAGCCTGTCGAAAAAGTTACTCAAATGACTAAATACCGAAGTTACTGTGAATTTAAATTCTGCATATGCGCATTTCGACAAGTAAATTAATGGGATGTTTTAATCGTTTAAAATAAGGCAAGTAGAAAAGGAGACAAATTTAGAATTGCGTGTTCTTGATCATAAACAGTAGGTACGCACATTTTACATTTTTCATTGAAAACATTGTTCTATGTTTTTCCTGCTACTAGAAATCAGAGCCCCTAATGAATTTTAGGTAATAATTAGAATTTCCTTAAACGATCTTCATATTGTAATGATTTTAATGAGAATTTTAAAGGGAAAGTTTACTCAAAAATGTATTTTGATATGTTATTCAAACATGCATTTCAAAACGTTGTTGTCATGACTAGTGAAAAGGTCTAACATTGTTATTTAATAATTCGTGTTTTTGTGTCAATATTTAAGCAAGCTGGGCGCTGACATATTGACCTCTTCCGGTACCTTGCTTCCGATACCTTATATATCGTGATTTCATTGGTCAATACTCGACATCCACATACCATATAGCAGAAAAAAGCTACAATGTACGCTATCAATATACGTCGATCAAAACAAGAAGTTAAAAAATACAAAAAATTGTCCGAATTTTGTGTTTCTACGGGTTGTCGGTAAAAAAAATGAAAAGAAACTTGCCTTTTTCATAGAATGTCAATACCATACATTAATCTCGCTCCTTTTACAAGCGGTTTCTCTTAGTTCCACTGTCACAACACGCATAATATTATGACTATGTACGCAATTATAACATGTATCAAAACGTGTACAGTAAGGTTGAAAAAATCTTCAGTCTTAAAAAAAAAAACGTTTTCCACAAGTAATTAGTAAAGAAATAATAAATCAAGAAATATTCAATAAATCAGAGACATGAATTATAAAAATAATTCTGAATAAAGGAAACGTAAATTCTATCCATTTTTTTTTCTTCGTATCCCATATGTGTGTGTGTTTTTTTTTCTTTAACACTGAAATTTGTACAGTACACAGTCTTCATGTGTAACATAATCCTTGGTCACCGGGTAACAATGTTTATTGCGGTATGCTTATTGCCACCAAAACTACTTCACCTGTGCTAGTTGTGGCACATGCCACGTATTACAGGTAATCATTAATGCACGTGACTTTAAAATATTTGCACCTTATAGGATGAAAAAGGTATTTTTATCATGAAATGGTGTTTTGATGGCATAAGTTCTTCAAAAAAGTGTTTTTGGAAAAGTAAAACAAAATTATAATGTATATAAATAAATGCAAAATAATCATTTATTTATACTGTATATATGTATTCCACAGAAAATAAATGAGAAATTTTGCCGTATTTATAAAAAATCTACTGCAACTTCGAATAAATATCAGCTCGTGTCTGGGCTGTAGCTAGGCTTGAGATTAAACATCTACAGACAGTACAAGATATGTTGATATTACATTTTCTTTTAATTCCGCTTTCACAACATGTATCAATAATATACATGTATAAACAGAGACATATAATTAAAGACATTGGCAACTTAACGAATTCTCGTGAAATCACGCCGCCATAGAGACTTCGATAAAACTTTCACTTCACAAACATAAATCGATATCTCAATTATGTATGAAAATATCATAATAAAACTATCTAAACACAACCAACATGGTAAAATACTTTCCAGTTTTCATAATTAGGAGGTTGTAATCATGAAAATAACAGAGGAGTTTCAAAAGTAAACAAGGCACATCACGATCTTCATCGTTTTCCACATGAAGTCTCCACTTTATTTGTCAATATTTTTTTATAAATCAATATATCTAATTCAAATTTTCTAAACACAACTATAAAATAATTAGGGACAACAATTCACTTTTCTGTTTAGAAATACGTTGAATAAATTAAGAAGTTCTGATGTGGCCGTACCATGTTTGTTGTGATTAATATGGAGTGATAGTCGAGTTTCCAATCTCTGTAATTGTATGTCTCTGGTATAAAGCATTTCTGAACTATCAATTTTCAAACCTATATGGCAGGTGTAACAGTGTATCAATTCGCCAACAGTCTCTCCGGAATAGATATTGAAGCCGGCCTCAAAATACCCTATGTTACGTTTAGTGTATCATCAACAAAATATCTAGAGCATGTGCAAAAGGACGGAATTTACGCTAAAACAGGTCCTCCAACTTCTGACAAGACTATAGATCACGTAGTCAAGTTGTACAGAAATGAGATAAAAACAACAATTCATTAAGCCGAATACACAATTTGAAAAACTAAATAGCTTCAATGAACTATAGAAGATCCAAGAAAGTAGGATAAATCCCTTGTGTTAATGAACAAAATGTGTCTATGCAGATTTCTATGCAGATTTTTTTTATTTCCTGTTTATTCCGTATAGTTACCAGAGATGTAACAGCTAAAAATAATATGAAATAAAATATAATTTGATTTTGAAATTGTACCGGGATAATTACTTCATAATGAGAATTGTGTAAGTTTATTTCTAACACTTATTGATCCCAAAAAACTGTCACTTATTACGGGTATAACTGTTATGGACGACCATTTGATGGTAAGAGGGTGTGGATCTTCGGCGATTTTGTGAAAAAATAATTTAATATTTGTGCCAGTGAGAATGAATATTTTAATCGTACTTGTCATGAAAATAAATAATTTAATGTTGGCTTGAAGAATAAATTTTGTGTTGCAAATGTGAATAAATAATTTGATGAAAATAAATAATCTGTTCGAAATTTTCATGAAAATAAACAATTTTTCTCGGCAAAATGGCCGAATCCTCTCCTCATTGTTAAAACAGTTACACGTATTATACGTGTAATATGTGTTAGCCGACAGCTCTGTCCGAGAGAGAGAGAGAGAGAGAGAGAGAGTAAGAGAGAGAGAGTGACACGTGGATAATGAAATTTATACAGACAGAATGTTTAACGACTGTGTTACAATATACAATCACCTTCTGCAGGTAATCTGAAAAGCAATTTTATTCTGTGTCATACACGTGAAAAGACTATTCGCAAGACAATATTATAGCATAATTGTATATTATACGTATGGACTTGGAGGTATGTCAAAGTTTTGTTTATGAGTTTAGGAATTATATTTATGTATATCAAACTCAACAAGGTGGTGACCCTTAATTTCGAACTAGTTCTTTTCTGGACAAAATAACACAAGTTCCCAAAACAGTGCTGATGTCCGGGTTGAATCATTGTCTGATTCGAAAAATAAAATGTGAAATTTCGTGCATAACTTCAGCAAAAATTGAGGATAATGTATGAAAAAATGCCTGAAACTCTCCCTTCTCTCGACCCTTCTCATGCTGGATAGAAATATTTTTTTAAAAAGAATTGTTTTATATCCTTTATTAATTGAATAATAATATGAGGAAGAAGAAGACAAAAAAAAACAAACAAACAAACAAACAAAAAAAAACCACTGAAAGTAGATATCAAGAAGATCATTTTCAGAATTTCTATATCTTTATTAATCTGAGAACGAAAACTATAATTAAAAAGGTCGCCTATTCAGATGCTTAAAATAAGAAAAAAATTCGTTGATTTCAAATCATCATACAAGTATAGGTGATGTTTTAAACATCAGTACAACTTAACTGTTAAACGAAAATGTACTTTATGAATCCTGCCTGGTAACACAATCTCATTTTTATGATAATTGTACGTGTCACGTTTCCGCAGTATACATGTACAACGGTAATTAGATGTTGTGCTATCGATAGTGTCGCCAACTATGAAAATATGGCGGACACCCAGTAGTATTTTTTGACTTTATAGATGAAGATTTAATTTTTTTATCGAGGTATTATGGATGTTTGACATGTAAATAACAGAATATCAAATTTTGATTTTTGACTGAACTTTCCCTTTAAGGGTTTGCCTAACATGATTTTGGAATTTAGTTTATTACCTTTCTTACTGTAGCTTATGACTTAATCTGCATTGAAGAAACGTGTAGACTTGTAGACATGGCAACATTAGACTAGCTTAAAATCCCTAATAATTGCTGTCGTGAATATTTTCGTCGTAGTCAAAACTATAATTTCTGTTGTCAGTATTATTGATACAAACATAACATTAAGACATATACTTTTTGAATGTATTGTAATTATTTCAGAATAGATTAACAGAACATAGGTTAAATACAATATAAGAACATATTTTGCTGACACTTTTTACTATAGCAGTGATATATTATACGATTCAGGTAAATATAGACAAGGTCAATAAGAGTATAAAACTGCTATAAGCAACTGTTACAACAGATCAAGGTTATATGATTTTATATTGTACACTGAAACCATTGCGTGACTGTACGTATTAGTGCAGGAATTTCATATCCTCGGGTGATGGTTCCCGATCATATTGACGTCGTTTAATTGACCGGTCTGTGTAGAATTTCCTGTAATAATAGATAATTTTACATTTTAATGATGTCATTAATAAGGCTAATGTATATATAGCATTCAATTATATTTACCTATTTCTGATGGTTTTAGCTATAGTAACCGTTTGCTTTGTAATTATGAAATGACAACATTTTGTAAAAGAAATAACTATTGCAGCAAAACATTGATAAATTCTATTTTACTTGTTTGTCATGTATCTATATATTCACAATTTCTTTATGTTTCTTTTATGTTGTTCTTGTACCATTCTTTCAAATGTCCGAAATGTTTTACCGTTTTGATTTCTGTTTAAAGTACCGTAAAGGTACTCTGAGTCGGCAAATTTCTTGTTCCATTCAGGAAACGAGTTTGGTATTTTTGAATAGCATAAACCTGTGTGATGGTAGGAATCAATTATCATGATATTTTTTATAGTTTGATATGAGATACACAGGTTTTCAAACAGCATGGGTTGAAAATTTGACTTAAAAACACTGCTACACAAAATATATCGGCAAACGAATACCGAAGCAAAATGAGGAAAGGGGAAATTGAGTCAATAGATTTTTTTACAAAAAACGGGGATTAGATGAAAGATTTGATATTCATAAAGTATATCATAAAAAGTTGTTTAAACTTTACTCTTTGGAAAAGAATTCAAAAGAAATACTTTTCTTGCAAAGATCTGACTGGTATAGATTGTATCATTTTTAAACATCAAATCTTGTTTAAAACTAAGGAGATTCCCCCTCTTGCACAGCTCTATCCTTTGCCGATTTAGGCTTTTTGTATTTAGATCCTATTGATAAATCGTTCACTATCAGATTCAACACATTTCGGTTTACGAATTTCCATTTTTTTTTCCTTTGATCTGTACTGAAGAGACATAAGTTGTCGAAATACCTATAGGCAAAAAATACATTCACGGTAACTTCGGTTGTTCTGTATCGATTATCAACGCAGAAAATGAAGAGTTTAAGGTAGTAGACCCGGGGTAACCCAACAATTTTCCACACCGTCAATTTTCTTTAAATTTGCAGTATGAAACAGTTATGTTCTAATATAATTCTAGTAAAATGTTTGAAAGCTTTAATCGTAATATTTTTGATTTTTTGTTCACGGAAACATTCCTATCTTAGGAGTCTTCAATTCTGGTAAGAATTCACCATGAAGCGTATACTACTGCACTGTAGATAAATAATAACTAAATACCGAAGTTACTGTGAATTTACTTTCTAGATATGCTCATTTCGACAACTTATGTATCTTCAGTGCAGATAAAATCTAAACGTTTGGAATTAAGACCATAACTAAAAGATATGTAAAAACTGATAGAGAACAAATAACCAATATGATCAAAATGTAAGGCCAAAATCAGCTGCTAAGGACAGATTTTGCATGGGGGAGATACTCCTTAGTTTTCAACAAAATTTAGAAATAAGGATTGGCATAAAAAGACTAAAAATTGCCAAACTTCTTCATAGAAACTTGTAGAACTCAATATTAGAGAATAATGATCAAAAGCATGCTTGAGGTGTTGATTTGCAGTAAAAGAAGAAAATCAGTTGTCAAAATATTGCTGAAAACACAGCTTCATTAAATTTCTTCTACTGAAAATCCTAATAGTCAGTTTTCACCCACAACTGGGAAATAAAAGGTCCTCCATATATATGACTTATATCAAAATTTTATTAAAAAAATCACCGTCCCGTTTTTTTTCACAATTTTAGGAAAACTGCATAAACAGTCTTAATATCCTTAATACAGAACGTCAAGCAGAAAGAATTACCTCCCTTTCCAAAAATCTGACTTTCGGTAATATCTAATATTTTTGAGATGCCATTCAAAACCTAGATATTTTAATGTTGCCACTTTGAACTATTTTATAAAAGGACTACATTTTCATGATAACATGAATATTCTTTTTCTACTATGATAAATTTTGTATATCCTTTGTTTTATTCGTACCAATCAAAACAAGTAATTTGTGGAGAAAGTGGATTATCTCCCTTACCCCAGGTTTACTACCTTAAGCAGAGACTATGAACTACTACAAATGTGAATGTCATTTTCATTAGAATATGAATGTTGATGCAGTTAGTAAACTATAAACTACATGAAACAGGGTTTTTATTTTCAGGAGAAAATGAACATCTGTTTGCTGAGTGAAAAATTTACATTGAAATTGTGTTCATACCTAACACAACATTGCATTTTATTTAGTTTGGATCAATTCAAAACATGTCATCTCCTACATTCTAGAAGTCTACCCTCTTAAATAGACAACAAAAAAATATGGAGTACATATACTTCAAATACATGTTAAAACAAGCAATGGAATCCCGTGTTTCGTCTTTCAAATTGGTGGAAATTGTGTTACATTCTTGTCCCTATATTACATTTGTTTCATGTTGTTATAATCAATGCAAGCAAATGAAGAAATTTGAACCTCAACTTATTAACTTTCTTGTTCATTTAATTTTCAGAGGTAATAAAATTTCTAAATAGCAACTTATTCGGGGTAGGGGTTTGAAAAACACGTTTTTGTTGAGTTTTTGACAATACTTACTCAGTGACTGTATCCATTTTGCCGTTTGCTAAAATATATATATAAAAACATATTATACATATAGTTTTTGCTGTTTTCTTTTCTAAAGACCTTTGCTTTAAAATGTTTGTTTTATATTAATTCTCAAATTTTTCAGCGTTCCTAGTTGAAAGTCAAATCTAATTTCCGTGATTGAAATAGGTTGCAAAATATTGATGCATGCGATACAATATCTTTCTATCGGCATTCTTTGACAAAATAACGACCCGCTTACCTTGAAATCCTTTTTTTCTCTCTCTCTCATTATCATACATTAATTCTACTGTATTTGATTAACAAACGCTCTATTTTACAAATTATTCATCAGGAATTTTTAATGTACACACGACATTGACGTGTTATTTTCAATTCCCTCAAAATATACTGTGACAAATTTTGCATTAAAAGATTGTATCTATTCTCAATTCCTTACATTTCTGTCTTATTGGTACTTATTATATAGATTGCGGTGAGAGATTGAAATTTTTCAGTGGATTGAAAGTGATTATTAACTGTGAAAATATTTTCCATAATTTCACTCTAGGAAGTGACGTAATAATAGACGTTGTCACCGTTGTTGTTAAGTAAGTGTCTTAGCAGATTAACATCGAAAACGTACTGAATGCAATGAATCTTGAAATGAACCACTAAATATTACGGAAGAAGATCTCATGATCGAAAACGCTGTAATTGATTCATGCGGCGCTGCGCACATTCGTGAATTACTGCGGTATTCGATCATTCGTTAAAAATTTTGCGATAAACAGAATCTCGGATTAGTTAAAGAATAATTATTAAAATATAAAATTCAGTTTTTTTTCAAGCAGCTTCGAGGGGTGTGGGGTTTCCTCATCGTTAATTAAAGATCTTATGGTAGCTTTGAGTTGTTATTACTCCCCTTCTGGTCGTAGTCTCTTTGACACATTCCTCGTTTCCCTTCTTTTTCTATATAAAATCAAGTTAAGTCTTGGTCAATTTTTCATATTGTAAAACATCCCGGCAAATGAATCTATGTTCACATTTTTCTTTGCAACCAAAATTAACACTTCGCTCTCTTTTGATTATCAACATTCAGATAATAAGATCACAATGCTTTATTGGCTGTAGATGGCAGACTTGGTATTGGTACTTTTATACCCCAGCTGTAGCGGGCGGTCTATAGTTTTCAGGATATCTGTCTGTTGGTTCGTATGTCCGTCCGCAAGATTGGACTTACTTTGTGGCGACAACTTCCCCTGGACAACTTGATGAAATTCATTGAAACATATAGAATATTGAGTAAACATTTGCATTGTGCA
The DNA here is from genome assembly GCA_002080025.1 of Modiolus philippinarum. NCBI lineage: Eukaryota > Metazoa > Mollusca > Bivalvia > Mytilida > Modiolidae > Modiolus > Modiolus philippinarum. The sequence continues at coordinate 54,995 of MJUU01044374.1, read as the reverse complement.
CCATTTATTTGAAAATTTGATTGATTCTTTATATCTTTTTATGACTGGAAACAAATGGGGGTTGTGGTATATATTAGTGAGCATTGCTCACAGTTTTTCCGGTTTTTTAAATTTTAAAGTTGGATCTAACTAATTCAAATGATACATTATAGTTGTTTGGATCCAATATCAACATTAAAATAAATGAGAATCGAACCGTCCGTCTAAAAACGAATAATACAAGGACATCAATGGCAACACTGGAAAAACAGAGAATCAGAGACAATAAGATGAGTACGAAACAGAAAAAAGATGAATACACACACATACAAAGATGAACGAAATGGACAAAAAAAAACGCGGGTGCAATTTTGATATATATACTCTGACATCTTAGAGTATGATACCCTATGTAAGCTAACTGGAAATTCGTTTCCTTTTTCGATAGCTTGGTAGATTTCAAATGTGATTTAAGGAATAAACTGCATTTTAAAAATTTTTACCTGATGTTGTGTCCCGTCTAACATGACCAGATTTTAATCTACATAGCTTACATGCTGATCTAAATTCTTTCTTGAACTTTTCTGTAAGATAAAATTACAGTACATTATTGTTAAAAATAGATGAATGAAAGTGTTACTTTTTTAATTTGTTGATATATTTCAAAACTATTAACCTTAGGGTCTATTAGCAACTATAAAAGTTTTAAGGCGCAAAACATTTTCTTAACATTATTGTTTGGCTATTTTGTTTTTAAAAAAAATAGCCCCTTCCACATTTATCTATTATTCAATTATATTCAATTGATGCTTTATTGTGGAAGGCCTTATGATGAAAAACAAAACAATAATAAACTGTTCAATTGCTTGGGTTACCATTTATTTGTAAAAAAAACTTTTTCTCGTGTGTTTTACTACATACCCTTTTGTTTGATTATTCCATGGAGACATCACAGTGAGAATGGTTATTTGGTAGTAGACTTTCCTCAGCAGCCGATTAATCCGGTATCTTTAGATATCTCAAATTTGAAAAAAATAAACTAATGATGATTTTCCACGTGCAAAGTTCTGTCTACAATGGGTGTTTTTTATTTAATTGAAGAAACATAAGTTGGCGAAATTGTCATCTGCAGAAAAAATTGACCCTAACTTCGGTACATTTAGTTCCTTATTCGTAAGCCACGTCTCATCATCTAAAATAGGTTACTGCATGTCTTGAATTTACATACCACTCATAAAGTTGTAAATAACGGGATTAATGGAACTGTTGAAATATACCAGTAGGTGTGACATCAGTGTAATCACTGTAATAGCTACAGGGTCCTTGATATTACTTGTCAAACCAGCATACCTGGAATAAAAAATAATATATTCAAATCATTGTATAAATAACATTTGTTTGTATCCTTGAATTCAATTTAGCAAATATTACGTAGTCGCAAGGTTTAAATAAGGAAAATATTTTGTTCGCTTGTCTGCTAATATCAAAACTCACGACATAGAACATAAAAGCCGCGCATCCGTATCTGTGTTTAGGGTCGATAGAGGAAAACAATATCTTAAAGATGTATTCTCCTGAGGTTTCAGTTCAAATCCCGTTTATGAATAATTCTTAAAACTTCCCTTAGGAGTGACATTTTTTTATTCATATATATTATATAATGACCCTCCCAAATTGTGTGAAAAAATTATACACCTACTACCAGTAGTTTTCGAGAAATTGAAAATTCTAATTTTTGACCAAATTTGACCAATGATCTCCGTAAGAATTTAGCTGATTTTGGGGTACGGGAAATAAAAATTAATTTTCAAGAAAAGTACTAATCTTAATGATATGATTTCTTTTCTTCTAAATTCTTCAAGATATAATTGTCCAACTATTTAAACAAAAAATGATGAGGTTGACTGTGTAGTTGATGGGAAATTTGAAAAATCTAGATTTTTACAGATTTTACGAAGTCTTGACTTTGACCCCAAAAAGCAACAGTTTCTTACAAAACTTTCTTATATCATCATGGACCTATGTTTTTATTTCTTCAGACTCATAAGATCTAACAATCTGGAAAGTTTGAGAGAAAACTTCATGCTGAAGATCTGTGTTTTAGCCAGAAATAGGGGTTTTCAAATGACATTAGCACAAAAAAATGCACACGGACATATGGTTTTCTTTTCAAAAATGATTTTTTCATGGTCTTAGTATTATAAAAATGTAGGTTTCGGGAAAACTTGATGGAGGAAAATTTTGACCTCCCCATAGATTACATCCTTAAGCAATAATGGGATAATGCTAAATTAGATATATTAAGTAATAATAGCAATAGTGTTAAATAAATTGTGACCTAAAGGTTTGTCAAATAACTAAATATCGAAGTTATGAAGGAGAATAACGTCAGTCGAAGGTTTGAAAGAGCGTTGCCTTTTTCGAAGGGCGCAAACTAAAACGTATGATAAGTTTAACATTTTATGCAATATCTACCATTTTCAAGCATACGGTTCACCCAACTATGTGATCATTTCGTTTATGGGTTGACCTAGCGAATGAAAGTGTGATACCAAAAATATGGCTAATCGAATTCTATTTATTCATTAGTTATACGTTAGTTAACATGTATACAGAGAAAATCATCACGAGATGGTATAGGAATAGTGACTTACACATTGATAATCGATGTTACTATCACTTTGTCAGTACATATCGATATCCAAAAGGCAGTCTATATCGTTTTGATTCTCACTATATAAGTAACAGTTGTTTTATCCATTGGAGAATATTTACAACTTATTTTGTTAGAACTGAATTATCATTAAAATAAGCATATACTGAAAGTTTCAGTTATAGCTATCACTCGCAGATATTTTATGATATTGTTTGGCCATTTTGATCTTATCACTATTTTAACAGGCTTGAAACAATTTTGTTAAGACAAAGTATGATTAAGTCGTATTTCAAGATAATCACTTTCTAGGATGATTAAGACCTGTTCAGTTTATCAAGATAAAACAAGATAGCTGCATTAAAGGGCGATTAAGATGTGTTATGTCTGTACCAATCAAGCGAGATCAAATCGAGATCTTGTTTGATATTAACAAACTTAGAAACTCGTCTTGATCGTTCCTGAACGCAATTAACCCGTTGATCTTATTTGATCTTAAACTAACTTAACACGTCTTGATCGTCCTTGAAATTACCAACTTAAAATCTCATACTGTTTCAACAAAATTGTGTTGAGCCTGTCAAACTCGTGCTAAGATCAAAATGGCCAAACAAGATCATAACATATCTGCTAGTGTATAATAACTGCATTGTGAAAATATTTGAGAATACAGTTCAGTCAATATCAGAAAATTGGGAGCGGTCAATACCGTAATATTGACTGATGAAATAATTATTACAGATTAATGTTTATTAACTGACCACTTCTACACAAATCAGAAATAATTATTAAAATCTGATATAAAATAATATAAAATGTTAAATTTTATCAATTTATCAATCTTTTCAATTGCTGTCCTGTGTCTTGAAACCGCTTTGAGTCTTACGAAACTTACTTAAGTGCAATATCATGACGACCCATCGAGCTCGGAGTAATCTCACTTTTTACTGGGGACACTGACCGAATTAATCATGCAAAGCCTAAGGACAAGTGACAGTTTAATCATGCAGAATATGTCTGTATGATTGTTTGTTTTCTCTCTGACCTTGTACTTTTGATATGATTTGACAAATATGAATATTGACAGTTCAGTGGGCAATTCATGTCACGTTTCCGACTTTTTCTGTTTCTTGGACTTAATATTATTCAAATCAACACCATTAGACAATAACATCACTTTCATCACAAAGATATTGATGAAATATGGCAATCAAGACTTGATTTTAAATCTCTGTTAGTACTGCATTGTCTACAAGCTACGATCGAAAACGCTGCAAAATATACAGTTTAAGTGCCTATAAATGTACTTTATATTTAATTATGCAATGAAATTGTCTTACGTAACATCTAAAATCATTATCAAGGAGTAATAGTTGAACATTTATTTTAGTTTTCAATTATGAACGTGTAAAGTGGAATTCTCTATCTATTAAATCTGAGAAATGAGCAATTAGTAGACATCCGACATGTACAACTTGAGTTGTCTCTCGTATAAAACATGCCATTAAAACAAATCAGTTTTAATTAGGAACATATTTGTGGTTAATTAGGCATTCCTGGAAAGGTTGACAATTGCCAACAGGTGTGAGATCAGTTATCATCGTAAGAGTTTTTAATTTCCTGTTTTAATTAAAGTAAGAACAACATTTATTAACTCATAAATCCTGACCTCATCACAAAATTAAGATTCTCTTGCAGCAGTTCAGTCAACTATCATCTCTATTTATTAAAGTCTCCCAAACAAAGTTAGGGAAGTTATTGTTTTTGTTGAGTTTCTCATTGTTTGCCTTTCTTTCTTTATTCTCGTCTCGACGAACTTGTCCAAACAGATCTCGAAAACCATTAGACCTAGCTTGGAAACTTTGCAGGAAATTAGCCCAATATGTATAGATGAACAATCAATAAGAAAAATTAACAAGGATCAATTAAGGGTACTTTGAGGGCGAAAATGGATGGGATCTGTCACTGTAATCCTATGGAAAATGTTTTTCACGCTATCTGAACTTTTATTGCTAGTTCCGCGACATTTCATAGATATGGCTTTGTGTTATGCGATATCAAGTTTTGTCCTTAAGCATTGAATATTTTAGAGCAGCTATTGTTTCCATGGAAACCGTGCCAAAATATTGAAATTTTTGTTAACTACTGCAAATGAACGTTTGATTTTTGTATTTATATGCATATTTATTTTAAAAAAAAAAAGAGAGAGTCTTGTAATGCCCAAAAATCCTATATATATATATATATATATATATATNTTTTTTTTTTGTCTTCATTGCACATTGTCGAACAATGTCACATCCATGTTTCATTTTGCCCATGGATGCGAGGTCGTCAACACACATAAAATTAACTGGCAAGGCGCCCTTACAATCGCTGTCATCCTTTGCCCGAAAAAAGCACTAGTGTCCTACATTTGTAAGCTAGTGCACAAAAACAACATTTTTATAGACACGGGGCCTTCATATTAAGTCGATTGTAATAAATCGGGGCATTAAGACATAGTGAGATGGGGCACTATAAACAGTGCATATAAATACTGTTTTGAATCATATTCAAGACGTTTTCTAATATTTTAACCATCTGTAGATATTCATGATGTAATGTAATTAGTTACGGGCTTTTATTTTTTGTAACTTCGAAATGTAATTCGAATACCACCTGTTTAAAGTACCTACATCTCATAATTTTATAATGCCAAGTTTTCTTACAATCGACTTGATGAATGCCATGTGTTTGCCTATATGTTGTAATTGTTCACTAGGTTGAGACACTGGTGCTTTTGTCGGGCAACGGATGACAGTGATTGTAAGAGCGCTTTGCCATTTTAATTCATGCTTGTTCACAATCCCGCATCCATGACTAGAAAAGACATGGAGGTAGCGTTCTTCGACAATTAGCAAAGAATTCCGCTCAAACCGGTGCTAGGGGCCGTCTTGAACTTACTATGAAGTATGAGCAAAGATCATTGTTGAAGGCCTCATGGTGACTTCAAGATGAAGAACAACAATAAAAGCATTGTTCTCTTGCTTGTTTTACCATGTATTTGTAAAGACTTTGTCTCATGTGCATTTACTCCATATCCTTTCATTTACCATTTAACATATGACAGAAAATGTATATAGTGAAAACACATCTTTCATTCTTACCATTATTGTTATGTCATTAAAAACGTCATGTCTGCTGTAGGTAAACATAAACCTTTTTTGTATGTGTGTTCCTGCTACTATAAACTCATTTTCAACATGTTATATACGTCTTATCTTTTCATTATATTTATATTAGATAGGCTTTGTAAAAACGTCTTCTTTCATCAATGAAACAAAATACTGCCTACTAAGAAATATAAACAACTTATTAACACACCACCTACTACGTAATCCTTTTATAATCAAGTAAGAATAACAATATCAACCCAAAGCTTTTAGTTCTTTTAAAATCACCATAGTAATGTTTACACCCACCTTAATATATTCAACAAATATACTGGTATAAAACACATAAAAAATACAGCCACTACAACTATCAACATCCGGGCTGTTCTCCTTCTGGCTCTTGACTGTACTGTCGCTGCTTCACATCTGCTATCTGTAATGTAAATAGTAATTCAAAAACAAGAGGAGAGTGATAACCAAACAATGTAAAAATCCCATTCTGGATTGATATTGAACATATATATATAAATTTTTATTTCAGTATCTCTCTTGTTCATATTGAAAGTTTGTAAAGTGACTTTTTCACCATATTTAACACAGATAATTTTACTGTTACAAAAAAATTCTATGTGTAGGTTATGATCAATGATGTTATTGTGAACTAACAAAACATAATGATCGTCATCTGGATTTTTTTATTCAGATCTTTGCAAGTATTCTATTATATCATTTTGATTTTTCAGCTAACTCAGCACAAGACTCTGAAAGTCTTGAAAAACAGAAAAATTATGTAAAGTGGTGCAAGCATAAGATTTTCATGCGAATTCAATGATAACATTCTGGAGCCTAAGTAGGACAGGTGAGTATATTTTAAAAGAATGCTCAAGGAATTTGTGAATCAGAATGTTTTGCAGTAAAAATACAAAATTACCAAGTTGGTGGCGGTACTTTATAGGTGCATTACCACTTCTGAGTTAGTACAATGATCAAAATTGAGAGTTTAGTAGACACTACGAAGTATGTAGAAACTTTCGATAATTTTTTATAGCCAGTAATTGCGCATTTTTTTTCAAAATTGAGGATGATAATGCATCCTGTGATGCCTGTCGCAGGAATGTTTATGGAAGTGAACATAGTTATTTATTTGAATTGGTTTATTATCAAAATAATAAGGGTTTCATTTCAATTGGAGAAAAAAAAATCATTTGCATGAAGGCTTTCTTGGTATTAAGGTAGTACGGGAGTTTAAAATTGCGCATCATTCTTGCGCATGTGACAAAAAATTGGAATTCACTACGGGAACGTTGTCGAAACCATTTCCAATATCTTGTAATAGATAAGTTTGATGAAATATGCCACTTTTATTGCGTAACCATGCAGAATATCTAACATTTCAGCTAACTCCAGTTCAATTAAGGGGAGAAAATTTGTATAGAAATAATAGGAAAAAATGTGTTTTTTGCGATTTTTTCAAAAATAAGTTCGGTGACCCCCAATTTTTTTTTCATGGAAATTGAAGGACAGTATATTAGCTATTAATTTACCAATTTTTAAAAAATTCTATCTGATGTAACTAAAATAATTTAAAATTTTGTTAGCATTTGCTAATTTTCCCTAATATTTCAACCAAAATAGCAGATTTTTACATTTCATATATCATTCTTATATGGCCGGTGACCCCTTATTTTTATTTTATTTTTCGTATGCTCTAATAACAAAGGGTAAATCATGAAAATATCAGAAAATTCTATCTGACAAAATTTTAGACCTCCGTACCACCTTAATTGGTCCGTTACAAATTTTTGTAAAGTGATAGAGGGGCGGTATTTTTTATATTGATATATTGGTATTTACAAATTCATTTAGAAGTATTTATAGATTGAATAATGTTAATTTTTCTAACTCGAATGCACCTGAATTGAGCGCAAACAAAACTATACTCAGTCTAAATCACAATCTAAAACCAATAACAAGTCTGTAAAGCACATAGGCTTACGAACATCTACAAAAAGACAATTATCTTCCGAGAATTGTGGAGAAAAATAGGTATTCTGCCATAAGCAGCCATTAGTTCAAAGCTAAGGCCAATTCTAAAGATGATGAACAATTAACCGTCAAACTTAATTATCTTCTTGGCTTCACGATTTGTATTCTCGACTAGATACAGCTGGAAAACATAAACTAAACAAACTGGCCTATTCGAACTATTATACCACCACGAGTAACTGTAACGACAGTGCTACAAGCAACTATTAAAACAGATGTATTTAATCGACCGTGCAACATCTCGACGTCAATAAGTTCTAAGGCTCGTCAAACTCTTTGACATCTATGCCATATTGGTAAAGTCACAACTTAAAAATTGAACAAATATATAGTGCCAAAGTCTGAAAAAAACACAGCCTGCAGAATGAAAACGCTGATTTAACAAAAGAAGATTTTAACTGTAGCTCCATAATGTTGCAGAATATAAGATATGCCTCAGAAGGGCAATCTGTTGGTTGTAATTTTATCAACGATATCTCCTGCATTGAATAAATCATAAACTATATTCATATAATGTAACTATAAAATATTCGTTATGAAACAACATTTAAGGAGCTGGGCCCAGTAACTAGAAACTTCCATCTTTAGTAAGATATAAAAGAAATCATGCGAGAAGATGACGATAGAACAACGAGTGTTTTAATAGTGTAACTAGAAACAATCTTTGGCCTCACGTAAAAAGTATGGTTATCTTAAGAATGGAATTAAATAAGCCATCTACTAATTTACTTTCTTTGGATTTCTTTGTGTTAGTTAGAATCTGTGGGAAATGACCATTTTAAGTCCTTTTGGGGACAACCATTCAATATTCAGGTGGGGGGGGGGGGGGGGCTTGGGTTATTCGAAAATAAATACTTTAATCTTGGTGCAAGTAAAAATAATTCTTGTCATGATTAATAATGATTCAATTTGTTTTGAATATACAAATTCGCCCAAACCCTCAACAGAAATTAAATGGCTGTTCCCGTAGTTGTTATTTTTCTTAATTTAAAGTTTTGAATAATTTTGACTGGTTTTAAAGAAATGTCTGACTGAACACTGCAAAGGATTTTTTTTCTTTGTTTTTATCCCAGCAATTTCGAATGAAAGTTCGGGGATAATGTAGTTGCATTCATCCGTCCGCCCATTTATCACGCTGTTCTTTCTTTCTTCCACGAACTTTGTCCACGAATTTTCTCACAGATGTCTGGACAGAATTCATTTATAGTTGACACAAAGTTGGACCACTATAAGAAGATGTGCATGCATCGAGATAGATTTTCAAAATGGATGCCATTTCCAAGATGGCTGCCATTTTACATTTAAAAAATTGAGGGTTAAATATCTCAGGAATTGTTTTGCATAAATTGATCATATTTTGTATGAATGTTCGATAAGATAAGTAAGAGGAAGGAATTTATGAGAATTTTTTTTTCAAAATGGCCAACATCCCAAGATGGCAGCAAAAATACGTAAAAAATATTTCAACTTTATTTAATATTTTGGAAATGTTCAATAACAAGAGAGGAAGAAATTTATTCTTTAAAAAAATCAGAATGGCTGCCATTTTGCAAGATGGCCGCCAATATGCGTGAAAAGTTTCAACATCATCCGATTTCAAGGAAAATTGGATTGTGGGCAGAATTTGACACTGCGAACAAAATGCAATGGCAAAAATTTCAAAATTGCCCACAATTCCATGAGGGCCACCAAAAGACGTCAAAATTTGAACTTTGTCCAATTTCAACCAAAATTGATTTCGAATTGAAGTAGATTTTGACACTGCGAACAAGATTGAATCATCGAACTGGCTGCCAGGGACGACATCAGCTATTGCTTGCAATTACAAATATAGTTAGAATTGTACTTTTGTTTTATATAGTTGTTGCAAAGGATCCATAGATGAGGAATACGATATCGGAATTTTGATATTGGTCAGAAAAAAAACAAACAAAACGACGGAAGGGGTCAAATTTTAAATGAACTCCCACGTGTTTTTGGAATTTTAATTTTCTTGTAGAATTGTCTCTAAATGTGCCATAAGCCGTTTCGTTAAGTACATTTATACATACATTTAGCTTTTGATAATGACATTGCAATTTCTTACACTTATGAAAAATTTTGAAACTGTTTAAGTTTTGAAAACACAAACATACCAGATTGGGCTGGTAGAAATGACCCGTCTTATGCTAGAACGATGTCTGTCTTGTCTGTTCATCCTTTTCATTGTCGCAATCTAACGTAACAAACCCTCGGTCGATTCACTTCAAACTTTGTTCCGCTATAAGGTATAATGCTTTTACGATCTGTATACTTTTTCATGAAATTTTGATTTTTCTTGCAAGATTTATGGGACATTATTCTTCAGTTTTAAGGTATTTTTTTCAAATTTCGCACTCTAACTTCATAACCCTTCTGTCAAAAGTTAGTGGTAGGAGATCTAGAGGTGTACTTTGTATACTGTTTTATCTATTTTTTATATATGTCTATCTGACTGTCTGGAACAACTATTGTCAAATATTGATCTAGTTTCGTAATTATTAGTCCTTATATATATATATTTCTTTATTTTCTGGACCATATGAAATGTTTTTTTATTTATCGGGGACCATAAGAGCTGTGGTTCGGCAACTACTATTAATCATCCATAACTTTGTCCAATATCAACAAATATAAGGCAAATCATAAGTTGAGAAGAAAAGACACAAATATAAGGCAAATTATAAGGTGAGAAGAAAAGACAGTTTTACAAAGAACTACTTTGAAAGATTGTGATAGAACACAGAAAGTATACTGTTTCAAATCGTCAGTCGCCATAAAAACCCCCAAATTAAGAAATAGATTATTGCAAGCGGGCTCTATGCGAATTGGAACATGGGTAGACCTTATATTTGTCAATATTTTATACCGAGCGATAGCGAGGTATAAAATGAAGACAAATATAAGGTCTGACCATGTTCTAATTTGCATAGACCCCAATTGCAATAATCTATTTCGATTCTGATATATTTAACAAGCGTTTTGAACATTCGAAGCGGCTCTTAGAGGGCAATGTTAGGTTTGACACTAGAATCAAAATATGTCGGAAGCTTGCATGCAAACACACATAAATGGACAAAGATAAATCTATATTCGTTATTTTATTAAACAAGCCGTTCATAAGCTTATGAATTAATATAAATGATCTGTTGTAAAAATATAAAATACGGATATTTTAAAATCGAAGCGGGTATTAATGTGACCTGGTTGTATTTCTGATTTATATGACTGCTTAGTTATTTTATATTTGAAGCCAAAAAAGAAAACAAAAGGAATAAAAGTCATATTAATAATGTTATTAACGTTAAAAATTAAAGTTTTTATATCGAATTGTAGAGCATGATATGCAACATAGATAAGAATTCATAACAACAACACATTCGTTGCTAGGTTACGGTTATGTCAATTTCAGTTCCGAGTCTTAAATTTAGTAACTGTTGTAAATTTCTATTATTGTCATTATTTGTTGCAGCTTTTGGGTGATTCTTTATTTAAAAGTTTATCTACACATGAATATTAAGTGAATAAAACGTGAAACTGCACATTACGAATGTGCTTTTGTAATAGATATACGTATTGTTGGAATTAGTACATAGCTTTGTTTCCAAAGCCATAGAAGAGAGTTATATTAGAACTGGAATTTACCTCCAATATTTCGTGCGTTAAGGATTTTACTTTTCAGCTGATGCGTTTAACCTGGTACTGACTGTGTGCGTCTTGTAGCATTTTCCAAATAACGTAAATCTCCTAATAAGAATGATGGCTAAGGTCTTAAAAAATCATTACTAGCACAAATACCGTTTTAAAATACTATATTAAAGGGTACTCTGGACCTCTCTTAGTTTTGTTCACTTACTGAATGCTGGCAACATTTTGTAGTTACAGTAAAAAGCATCTAAAAGCAAGAAAAGATAGTCTTATGAACATTATTCATTTTCTAGTTACCCAAGTTACAAGAATTAATGTAAGAGCGGCTTGGGAGAGAATTAAGAGTTATCTTAAGACTGTGTGGTCTAGACCAAATTTGAAGAGCTGTTAGTCAAAAAGTTGGCTTTTCGTTACCGAATTCCAAGTTGAGAGTGCTTCTAGTTAGTGGCCCCTGGTACAGTTTTAACCAATTGGCAAAAATACACAGTAGGCAAAAACACCAATTATTGCAATATCAAAATACCAATTAAGACAAATCTTAAGGTTAATGTGGACAGCTGTCACGTGATCAAGCCATAAAAAACTCAAAGTGCTCAGAATGGAATGAAGTTTGCAGGAAGGTTACTAAGCATGTGTAGAAACTAGTTTTGGTCTTAAAAATATCAGACCGTTGATATGGAAATATAAAAGTCGGGAAAAATTTAGATTGTTCCAAATTAAAAGAAATTTGACAGGAAGGTTACTTAGCATGTATAGAAACAAGTTTTGCTCTTGAAAATGTCAAAAGGGCAACCGTTGTCATGGAAACAGAAAAGTGGCGGAAAAAAAATTCAAAATTGTTCCGAATGGGATGAAAAAGAGAGATAATTATTATAGAAAAAACACAGTAAAGGGACTAAAAGGGGGAAAATAACTAAAAAATAAATCAAATGGAAAAATAGTCCTGAAAAAAAAAGAAATAATACACACATAAGGATGGGAAGAGGTGAAATTATTATAGATTAAAACAAAAAAAATGTTGGTAAAGGGAAATCATCCAAGAATAACAAAAGCTATCTCCCCTTCAAAATAATTAACGCAGACGTGATAGGAATACTCCACAATAAGTCACTTGTTGAATATTAGAAATATCAACTCCTTCATATAGTCAATATTATCCAAAGTATATCTTTATACAGCACATTAGATCATTTCCGGTCGAAATGGTGGCCATCAGGAAATGCACACCACTTCCGGTCCAGCATGTGCGTTCCCTTATCTCTCTATTGGATCCCTGCAGATCACATATCAAACTATCATACAATATATCATAAATTTAATTAGAATTTGTAAATGACACTTTTTTTGGTATTAATGATAAACAGTAGGCAAGAGAGTACCTACTTCCGCTTGGGCATGTGCAACGTACAACTTCCTGTTATTGTCAAATGAAGACCGTTTACAGTCACATAGCTGTTGTGGTGTGGTTTTAGTGCTACATGCACAGCCAGTGACATCACTTCCGGTTTTCGTCCCGATGACAGCAATATTTTTTCAGAGGATGGGGCAATGTAGTCAACTTTTACTGCTGTAGATCTCTTAAAAGCCTGGTTTGCTATACTGATATTTTAATATTTAATTGTTGCGATTTCAAATCATGTATTCGATGGAATAAAATCAAATTTTAAATGAGAGATTTTATTTCATGGTGTGAAATATGGTCCGGCAAGGGCCAAAAAGGCTTAAAAAATTGTAGGTTAAGAGATTATTGTTGCAATTTTTAGGGTACGAGGTGGCAAGATCTAAATCTATTCTATGTTATCACACAGTCGATAGTTACAGCTCATACCACTGATCATTATTTTTCCCCTACTAAAACATGCACATTACAATCTACCCTAATAGATCTTTGTTGGAAAAAACCATGAACATCAAGGGGCAGGTAACTCTTGCCCTATTTATCTTGAGAAAAGCCATTTTTGGGGGGTTTGAAAATTTCACATAACAACTTACTATCGTAGTACTACAACATCTGGTTTCCTCATTTTTTGCCATGTCTCCGGAATTTTATTTATATAAGTTACGTTTGTGGCATTGCACTGTAATTAAAAGTCTTTATATATTGGTTCATATAATAAACAGCCGAATAGTAAGCATTTGTCAAGACAATACGTCATTTTCTACTTCTGTCATAATTGCACGTGTATTTGTCACATGCCATTCAATATCGCTCTTCAAGATTTGTTTATGGAGAACTGTCGCAATGTCTTAACCATATTCTTATAGTTTTTAAATATGCCATTAAAGGTCGTCTTGCATCATTTACAATAAATATATCATGCAACGGTTTCACTATCATTATTGAAAGAAGAAGACTAAATCGCTGGAAACTGTCGGGATACTTACATGCCGTTTTTAATTATTTGCCAGTATTGTTAGTTACAGGAAAATAGCGGGTTCCATGCTGATAAATATTAATTTGTATGGGATAATAATTTGATTAAATTTCTAACCGGAAACATTTAAAAACCATGCAAAATCACAATGAATGGTTTTATCAACATTTAAGTAAACCTATCGGTTGTAAAATCTTTAATCATTTGTAGTTTTTTCTAACATTGTATCTAATATTCAATCTTCATGGATGACATTATGATAAAAAAAAAGGTTCAATCGTTTTATTGGTAATTGTTCACTTTTGCTTAGTCATTTTCTTTTATTATCTAAAAGATCATTTTTATACTTCTGAACATTTTATGGTTATATTTCATGAGTATCAGATCATTCAGATACGTTATTTATAACCTGTTTTAATTTTTATAAGAAACATAATGTAGACATCAAAACAACTGATGCAATATACATGTTAACAAATATTGAAAGGCAACAATCAGTTGTATTCGTGAAAAAGAACGAACAAAACAAATTTGACATTTGTTAATACTTCTTGTACGAGCAAGAAAGATTCCTGATTACAATTATTGAACTTCGAAACTTGTTTTTTTTCCAAAATTCAAAGAAATTAGTAAGGAAAAATGTTGTTTTGAAGTTTCTTTCTTTTTCCAGAGGTAGTTTCTTTTCAGTTTTTGTCCTTGTCCTCTTGAGAAGTGTTTCGTTTTCAGTTCCTAAACTTTTCTGAAAGTTGTTTTGTTTTCAGTTCCTGTCCTTCTTTCCAAAGGAAGGTCTTTGTTTTCCAGTTCCCGCAGTTTTCTGCAAAAGTGTTTTATTCTTGAACAGTTCATCTCCACTTAAGGAGTGTTCTGTTGTTCATTTACTGTCAAAATATCTAAAGGAGTGTTTTTGTTTTCACGTTCCTGTCCTCTCTTAGGTGTTTTAGTTACCCTGTCTGCCAGTTACAGTACTTTTTAAAAAGGGTGTTCTAGGTTTCTAGGTCCTGTCGCTCCACGCTAGAAAGTAATTTCAAGTTCCTGAACTTTTATAATTCATGCCATAGTTTATTAGTTTTGTGATACAACATTTTTAAGTTTTAGTCTCAAACCCTAACAGCTTTACAGTAAGGGTCACAGATCTGTTGCCGATATATTGACATCTCATCATCAGTATTTATCCAGAGATTGACCAGTACAATTTTCCAGTTATGTGCAAACTAGGATGCTGGTGGTCAAACTGGCGCAAGGCTGAATGCGAGAGTGTCAATTTATGCACAATGGATTCGTAAACGAAGTATACTAGGATGATTCCCCTGAGTATACATATTGATTTTCATACGAAGTTCGGTTTCCATTATATGTGTTTACCGGCAATACAAGGCAACAATGGTAAATAGATGAAAAACTATTTTTATTAATAGAATAAACCGTTGTTATGTACACTTTGTTCAATTACTGTTATCTTAATTTATGTAAATTCTAAAACCGAAAGATTGACTCCCTCGGATTTCGTTGGTTTTATGCATTTGAAACATTTTTTGAAATTATGCATTTTTTTGTTTGGGTTCTAGTACGTTGAAAAGTTGTTTAGGATTCAATATCTCAGGAACGGCTGCTGATGAGGAATAAATTTCCGAAAGGGCCATACAGCTCATTAAATTATTGCAGTTAGAGTTAACATATGTGTTATGGTCTCATGTTCATTTACTCCATATCCTTTCGTAAAAAACGTCTTTTTTGGAAGCGGGCATTTTCATTTTAACTTTAAGTTATCGTTCTTTTCTACATTCAGCTTCCGTTTTATTCTTGAAATATCCAAAAAATTGTTGAAACTGATGTATAGATAGCAATTAATCTTTGTGTGTCCATTGCTATTTATTCATAGAAAGATGTGTGTGCAGTTCATCGCTTTGTATTCTTTCTATTATAATATCTAACTTCTATGTTAAAATTTTGTTTAAAACAAAAACATATCTCCTTCATGCTTTGACCTTAGCTTATTTTGGCTTTCAATTAAGACTCTTTTGTCTTTTTGCTCTCTATCAGCTTTTATACATCTTATTTCTAGATTTGCAATATCTTGATTTTTTTCTGCACTAAAGAGACATAAGTTGTCGAAATGGTCATATGCAGAAAAGAAAATTTTAAGTAACTTCGGTATTTTTTTTTTATCGTCGATGCCAATGCTACTGGACTGTAAGTCCCCGATGGTATTGAACAAGCCAGTGACCAGCACACTTCGATGCTGGCCCGAGACCCAATTTTATTTGGAGAATTACAATAACTAAATTAGAAAATTTTTGTTTAAAACTAAGGTATCTCCCTCATGCAAAACTATCTGTTTAGCTGTTTTTTATTATTTTTATTTATTTTTTTTAAAATTTTTTTATTAATTTTTTTATTTGTTTATTTTTATTATTATTATTATTTGTTCTCTACTAGCTTTAATACATCTCGCCATTTCTAGATTTCCATTTTTTTTTTTAATTTTATCTGCACTGAAGAGGCATAAGTTGTCGAGTGGGGGCAATAGCAAAATTTTCAAACAGAATTGTCAAGAGCTAAAGTCCATAAGGCAAAAAGACGAAGCTGGTGAAAACAACCGGAAAAATTGTCGACTTAGTACAGGCTATGTGCAGAAAGTATATATACGGTTAACAACATGGTTAATTCGGTGTTTTGTTATTTCCGTTACATTGACACTTGTGTTGAAAAGAAATTGGTTTAAATTATAAAACATCTATAAAACTTTCTGCTGTACTAATATCAGACGATGCAAAGCTAAAAGGTGAATCGAAATGTTCATATGATAAATTTTATGTCGTTTTGATTTATAAATTAAACTTTAAATTTGATGTTCTTGTAATATGAACGCTTGTATTACTCTTGATGAACATCCTTTTAAAATCAAACATCTTGTAGGTTTATGCGTTGACAGACTTTTCGGATGAATGATAAATTCTTCAGAATGTTTATACGGGCCTTGAAAAATAATTAATGTACACCTGAAGAGACGAACCGAATTATAATTCATATATGGGATATAATAGAATCATCTTGAGGATGGTTGGTATTTAAAATAATCGGGCGAATTATCAAAATTTGTTTATTATTTCAAGTTAATATACATTATTGTTGATTAGTTTCTTGAAATAATATTATCCTAGACAAAATTAGAAACAAATGATCATGTTGATATTGCGGTAAGACATATATTTCATGCAAAGCTGCTTCCAGCATCTACTTCATAAATAATATGATACCTGATGTAGTTTCATTATACCAAAATTATGTATTCAGTTTATATATATAATCTTCTATTTTAGAATTTCTACTTTCTCCACTCTTTGATTCGGTGTCCATTTGCCGATGTAATTAAGGTGTCATAGGGTCAAATGCTGAAGTGCGAATATTAACTGGCCTGTTTTTGTGTATATAGAAACAAAAATAACAATATAAATCTTTAGTGCACGTAGTCCTTCGTTTCTGTCAAAGTACCCAGTCTTACTCCTTATGGAGTTTATGTAAACATGCCCATGTGTTTTCTCAGAGTTTTATCTGTTAATTGGATTAAGGGTTAATACATTGGCAAATGAATACCGAAGCTAGGCATAAAAGAAAACTCAAACTCGAAGAAATAAAAAATCCATAGAGGCAACAAAATTTGAGACAGAAGGAAAGAAAAAAACAGAAATGAATAAGAACAAAGCACTAGCATTGTAAGCCCCTACAAAAATCAGAGGTATCATCTGGTATTCCAGGAGAGTTAACATGATCCGCGCTTGGAACCGGTCGCTCTTCCAGTGAAAGAGTCAATGGTAAGTTTTAACCTGTTGAAATGTTCTGACGACATATTGATGATACATGTAACACCCGAATTTGTGTCTTGATAACTGGTTATTTACGGTTGGTATATTTCACGCAAGTATCAAACTTTCTAAGTGATGCATTTTGTATAAATGAGAAACATTTGTTGGTTATCGCGATGTACCAAGTCAGTTATATATTGTCAAAGTGGAGATAATATTACTGTATGGTTGTTAAATTTCGCGGGGTATTTATTTTCGCGCTATTCGCGTTTTACAAGATAAGCGTGAAAATTTATACCCGCGAATATTTCAATGTAAACCTGAATATAAATGAACATAATGACTTTGATTAAGTAATCCGCGAAAATAAAACCCCGCGAATAAGTACAACTCAGGAAACCAATATCAAAAGATGCTATTGATATGTTACTATGAACTTACTATGAGGTATGGGCAAAGCTCCATGTTGATGGCCTCGTGGTGACTTCAAGATGAAGAACAACAATAAAAGCGTTGTTCTATTGCTTGTTTTTACCACTTATTTATGAAGACTTTGTTTCATGTTTATATACTTCAAATCCAGCCATTGTTAACTAGTAGATTGTATTTGAAAACTCTTATCAAATACATGTTAGGGATTCATATGATTTCTCGTGTTTCATGTGGCCGTAGGCGACTTAATAAGTCTGGAAACAATCTGGACATTTTTTATTAATAAATTTAATCTTATTCATTGTTTTATTATCCCCACACGTTCGAAGAAAGTTCGGGGATTTTGCTATACTCTCCGTCTGTCTTTCCGTCACACTTTTCTTGTGACTCAAACTCCTCCTTCATTTTTGGATTTAGGGATTTAATGTTGTTGTAGAATTGTTGCATATAGTCTGTAGATGCCCCAAGATGTCAATTTTTACACATGTGGCATGTAACACAAACGCCTCCTACATTTATGGATTTATGGACTTAATTTTGTTTAGAATTGTTGCATATAGTCTGTAGATGCGCAATAAGCTTTCAGATTTTTTATCTTTATCTTGGTGCAAACAAGAGGTCCCAAGATGTTAATTTTTACAAAGGACCAAAGTTGTGGATTTTGACACATGTGGCATGTGACACAAACTCCTCCTACATTTTTGTATTTAGGGATGAAATCTGTATGCAGAATTGTTGCATATAGTCTGTATATTTGCAATAACCCTTTGGAATTATGATTCCGGTTCCAACTTTGGTAAATTTCCTGAAAATGTCAAAGAGTCATATTTTTTCAAAATTTGAGCATATGATTATGTATTTTTGCAATTGTTTGATACAAAATGGGATTTTGAATAAGTAGAATTCTAAAATGCGATTCCAAGTTTGGTAAATTTCCTGAAAGTCTCAAAGACCACTTATTTTTTGGAATTCTACCTAGCAACCATACTAAAATAATTTGTTTAACTTAGGACAAATATTTTAACTAAATGGATTTCAAAAATATTTGATTCCAATTTTAGTAAATTTCCTGAAAGTCTCAAAGACCACATATTTTTTGGAATTCTACCTAGCAACCATACTAAAATAATTTTTTTAGTTTTGGACAAACATCTTTACTAAATGAATTTCAAAAATATTTGATTCCAATTTTGGTAAAATTTCCTGAAAGTCTCAAAGACCGCTTATTTTTTGGAATTCTACCTAGCAACCATACTTCAACAGCTTCTTTAATTTAGGACAAACATTTTCATCAATTGGATTTCAAAAATATTTGATTCCAATGTTGGTTAATTTCCTGAGAGTCTCAAAGACCACTTATTTTTTGGAATTCTGCCTGACAACCATATATCCTTAAATTGTTTTTGCAAAAAAACGACCATCAATAGTTTGATTCCAAAAATATTGAGAAAAATTATGCGCAGGGTGTAAAACAACTATTTCCTGTGACAGACAGGGAGTGCAGGGATAGTTGTCGTTCCGACAACCTCTAGTTTTATGTTGTTATTTATTCGTTATTTAAATTAAGGTTGAAAACTTAGCTTACTTTGAAATATGTAATGAATATATAATACATGTCTTTTTCCGTATAGAACGGGGTATTAGCCTCCAACATCAGTTCCAAGGCTGCGCCTTCGGGCTAAATACGGCAGTCTTGGGCCGATTTGGAAAATGTCATGACATAATCTATAATTATCTAATACAAGTGAGCCAAACAAAATGAAGGCAAGACGCATAGCACGCCATATTTCATCAAAACTCTTACCTAATGTCATAGTCAGAAGGCACTACGTGTATAGATGTACGTCAATATCAAATTAAGACACTTACCTAATGCCACCGGACCAGACGTACTACTTCTCCATAAACATAGGGCTATACGTATGTATGTATATGTCATTATCAATAACGGTAATAAGAAAAACGCCACCATTAGAAATATTTGAAACTTATATTCCAGGTCTGGTTTAGATGACCGACAACTGGTAAGTAATACAAGTGTTGGAGGAACCTCATTGTCTGGTGACAACGTCATAAAGATGAGAACAGGACACGAGGCTCCAAAGGATAAAATCCAAATAATGGAAACGGCAACAACAGTTCTTGACCTGGAACTTCTGAATGATAATGGTTGACATATCGCTAGATATCGCTCAATGGATATGGCGGTCAGAGTTACAACTGAAACTTGAACACTAACAGTCTGAAATGTAATAATAATTGTTTCTGTTAATTCTGACTATACAATTTGTGTGATTACATACTATTGCAGATTGATTAATTTCAGGCATAATTACTTATTCATACATGTGAATTCTAATACGCAGATATTTTAGACTTGATCTTTACTACATTTCACAACACGTTTGGTTATAAAATAAGACAAAGATCAGTTAGTTTGAATCATGCAAATAGAAAGTCATAAACTAATGGTTCACAAAAGGAGAAATGTCAAACATATAGAAAAGTATATCACCCATTTGATTGCAATACAAATGCGAGTTCGGTAAAAGTACACATTTAAAAGTTATTCGCAAATACTGATACCAATGTTCGTGGCAACAATGAGAAAGACAGTGGTCAAGTTTACAAGACCTCTAATTCTACTGCACATCATGTTCCTTATCTGTAATGTGAAACTTAATGAAAAATCATAATAAGGTTTGCATAGCCCTCTTTGCTCTTTGTTTATACTTTTAAAATATTTGAAGAAAACCCGTACAAATTCATTTATCACCTCTGTGATTTTTAGTTCAACTTTTAGGTTTTTTTGGCATTTATCATGCTTAACAACTGTTTGGGTGTCATTTTTAAGTCTTTCCTTATTGATTTCTCGAATTGCACTGTATTTGGTATCCGATAACTAGCTATTGTGTGATGAGTACATTTTTATCTCTTGATACTGCTTAAACACATTTTACTCTAAATAAACTAATTACTCGGGTGGGGGTATTTTTTTTTTTATATTCTAATCATCATGACCAGTCAGTCATCCATAACTATATCATTGTTCACAAGTTGCCATTTAATTTTGATTTGAAGAAAAAAAATACCCTGCCAATGCAAATAAATAAATACATGTGACATTTGGTGAAAATATATAATTTTTTTCGAGATGGTCATGAAAATAAATAATTTTTCTGGGTAAAATTGCTCAACCCGCCTCCCTTAAAAGCAAATTGTCTTTCCCTAAGTATTATACTTTTGAAGCGACAATTGCATTTTCTGTATCTTTTTTGTCTTTGGTCTGTTGTCTCTATGTCATTCTTCCCTGCTTTTGGGAATCGGTTTCGAATTTTACTTCTATAGTCATTTGCTGTTGTAATTCGGATAAAAATATGACAGAATATAATAAGTAATACTATGTTTATTTCTCTCTGTCGGATGATATATCAATCGTTCGATGTCAGACGATTAGATATAAGCTTTATTGCAATACATAAACAATGGTGTTGTCCTGTCAGTGTTATAATTTGATCCCTCGTGCATATTTAATTCCTTCAGCCAATTTTGCAAATCAAAGCAACAAAAAAATAAAGAAAGAAAAATAACGAAGAAAATAATGAAATAGTAAACGTGCACAATATTGTGATGCAATGGTACCAGACCAAGGGAATGTGGGTAGAGTCAACAACATCTTAAGTCTTGGATGTATAATTAGATAAAATTAGGTTTTAAAAACAAGACCAACAAAGTAGTAACAGGAATTAAACTGCTTATATTTCACTGATAGTCATTTCAAAAAATCAAAAAAATATTTAATGCTGATGGTCACTTATAACATGGTTAAAATGAGTCATCATTATTGGCTATCATATACTTATAAAGGGTAAATTATCTCCTTGGAAACAACTAGAACAAATGAAAACATTCAATCCAATGGAACTGGGATGTTGATGATTTTGTTTCCAATCGGTTATAAAAATACTTCCATGGCATTTTGCCTAAGATTGGTGTTGGAATGGCAGTGTTATAAAATGATAGGTTGTCTGTTGTTATCATTCAGTCAGGTACAAAGATACAATTGAAATCATTCTTTACTGGTATATTAAGAATTTACGAACACTTCAAACTTATTCTTTAGTTCGATTGAAAAAAAAACGTTTAAACTGTGAGCTATGGTATTTGTGATTCAAACTTTACTGATATCTTGCTTCTAGTAACTTTATCGTGGTGTTTTAAGATAAATACCGTAAATCGGGAAATTTTGGTCATGGTTTTATTTTGGCCCCTAAATGCAAAGTGCCAAAATTAAACACACCAAAATATTTCACATCCAAAAATTTCCCGGAAAAATAAAACAATACGTTTGTTGAAAGCCGATTGCAAAACTTGTGACGTTCCCCTGAGTGTGTACATTACGTCTAGTATCACCGTTACATTAACATAATGTTGAGCTAAAATGTGCTCCAGTAATTTTCTCTTTTAAAATTAAAAATCGATTCACCCGAAATAATTACCGTTACATTAACATAATGGTGATCTAAAATGTGCTTAAGATTATAAATATATTAACCAGAACTAGTTTTTGATTTATTGTTAATAAGTAAGGATGTATATTTCAGATATGACTTCGAAATCCATAAAACACACTATACATCAAAAGTGGCCAAATAAAACTTGCTGCTATGCAAAAGTGGCCAAAATTTCACAGACCAAAATAAAACCACCCCTTTTGATATAAAACCAGAATATGTGTCTAAAGGACACAATGCCCCGCCTTACAACTATTTTGAACAATGCTTTATTTCGTGATCAGTAAAGCATGAAGTTGGTTGCAAGGATATATGCTAATTATGATTTTTATTTAATTATACCCTAATGGATATTTAATTTAATGGATATTTAATGATAATAGCAAACATCCTTCACAAAAAGAAACTTAAACCTTTGGATAAACCTCAAACTATCCCCCTTTTTGTGATCAGTGAAGCATAAAGTTGGTGGCATGCGTAAATATTTATTGTTTTTTGTTTATTTATATTGATATGTGTATTAATATAAAGTTTCATGAAAAAAGCATACATCAGTCACAGAAAAGAAACTTCAACCTGAGGTAAAACCTCATACTACCCCCCTTTTTTCCATGATCAGTGAAGCATGAAGTTGGTAGCATGGATAAATTTTTATCATGATTGTTGTTCAATTAGACGCTAATGTGTATTTATATAAATTTTCGTGACAATAGCATACATCCTTCACAGAAAAAAACTTCAACCTAAGGGTAAACCTCATACCATCACGCTTTTTCCCGTGATCAGTGAAGCATGAAGTTGGTAGCATGGATAAATTTTTATCATGATTTTTGTTTAATTATACCCTAATGTGCATTTATATAAAGTTTCATGAAAATAGCAGACATCCTTCACAGAAAAAACTTCAACCTAAGGGTAAACCTCATACCATCACGCTTTTTCCCGTGACCAGTGAAGCATGAAGTTGGTCCCATGGGAAAAAAATTATTACGATTTTTGTTTAATTAGACACAAATGTGTATTTACATAAAGTTTCATGACAATAGCATACATCCTTCACAGACAAAAAAACTTAAACCTAAGGGTAAACCTAACTTGGGACGGACGGACGTACGAACGGACGGACGGACACACCCGAACACTATATGCCCCCTACTATCGTTGTCGGGGCATAAAAAGCCAAAATTAACCCACACCAAAATTTCCAAATTTACGGTATACAAGAATCAGTTGAGAACAATATCATGATATTGATTTATCTATAGTAAACATTCAAAACTTATTTTACGCTGTTTGTTGAATTAATAAGACAAAACTACGTATGTTGCAAAGAATGTCTTTGTTTTTCAATGAAATATTAATATTTTCATAACACTGCTGGCATAAAGATAGACAAATCTTAATAAAGAAAACAATTTGGTATAAAAACAAACCTATTCTTGCCAAACAGCATTAAGTATAAATTGTATGATAATTGATTTTGCTCTTATTTTGCATCAAAACAAAGGAGTCTGATATAATGCATGTATCATGTCAAAATAATAGAGATTTACGTAATATATCTCAAACATTTCCCTAGTACAACACCAACTTCAAGCATTCTATACAACTTTCTTGTATCTTATTTTTATTTCCAATGAATTGCTTCACCAGAACAGATTAGCACTTTAATTAATGTCTCTTGTTTACATGTATTTGTGCATTCGTACTTCCTTAACTCCAGCAATTGTGGTATTTTGTTGTTTTAAAATGACATGATTTTACTCCCCTGTACTCTGTAGTTTTCCATAATCTTTATAGTACCATCTTTCAGCTTCTAGTGATTCAAATGTTTTGGTATTCATTATTAGCGTGTTATTTCAAGAACCTGAATTCAACCATTCTGAAATGATCCACCCTAGATCACCTGGAAATTTGGTTTTTTGTTATTAGACTGTCAATTGCACCAGTATCTTGTAACAAAGCAAATGTATAATATTTTTCATGATAATATTTATAGTGTCTAGAACTAGTAAAAACAACACTAATATATATATATTGACATTTAATGTTTCCATCAACGTTGTTTCTTAGAAATTCTTTATTTCCAGATCAAACAGCTCTCAGTGTTTCAATATTTTTGAGCTCACCCGTGGTATGAGTATTTAAGCTTAAGATGAAGAACAACAATAAAAGCGTTGTTCCTTTGCTTGTTTTACCATGTATTTCTTCACCATTTCGAACTAATAAAGGTCCCTTAACAATATATATATTGCTCAAATCAATTAACATATTCGGAGTCGAATTGAATGGATTTGGTATGGATATTATTTAAATAAATGTTGTGTTAAAATAGACCAAGATGGCTAACAATAGAGACAATTGTATCCTAAACATTTAGCTGAAATGAAAGGTTTCAATTTTTTTTACCTTTTTTGAAAACCCAATCATATCTGAATTACAAAACAAACAAAATTTTACGTAAAATAACGTCAAGTTTATGTTTATTTTACTAAACGTAAATTAATGTTTCATTTTTCATGTGAATTTTTTATTAATAAATAGAGAAATGCTAATATCATTACAAATTTGTGATGACTTCCACTTCATTGTCTACAAATGTTTACTGTTCAATTTCTTTTCACGTGACCATTACAATTCCATACGTCGGGTTGATACAAAGTTTTACGGTGGATATCACTTTGAAATTAACACGAATTTAACGTTATTTGCTTTGTCTACGTAGAAGATTATAAGTAGAATTCACCACCATATAGGAACAACACCGGATAATGATACTAGAACAGGTACAATCAATGGAGAAAAGCATTAAACTGTTACCTTGCTGTGGAACCGTAGCTCTTATGGTCCTTGTGCTAATTTTTTGATAGTTGCGGACCATATAGCTACGGATTTTCCCTTCTATAAAACTTGTGACTCCTGCGACACAAATTGTATCGCACGTTTCTGGGAGTAATTTGACAACCGGTAGCCAAGTAAGCGTACCAAAGTTAGTTCATTTCGTTTCCTTCAACATTTATCTAATACTTCCAACATTTAATTATGCAAGATGAGTCATTATTTTCTATTTTTAAATTGTCCGAATAGAAATGTAATCCCGCCTACTTTTGTGGCCATTTTGAATATCACAGTCACATGACATTTCGAGAGGCGGCAATAAATGCCAGGCCATGTCCGGAACGGACATCTCAAAATTCAACAGGAATATTTCTTAAATGCAGACCAATTAATTATTTCCATTCAGAAAGCTTTGCAAAAGTGAGAAAAGTTGATCTCCAAGTCAGAAATTGACAAAATATTTACTTAAGGATATCCATTCCGAATACGATTTGCATTAAATCCCGCCTCCCGAAAAGTTTCGTTCCCAATGAGATTGATGTCAGCAAGATGGCCAAGGGCGGAATGACCTCAACGATGACGTGTGTTATGGTGTAACACAACTAATTCCGTCTCCCATTGCCTCCCATGTAAAATTGCACATGTTTCTGTGCTCGTAGAATTTTATCTGAAGTTCAAATCAAATGACACATGTCTCTTCTGAAAGACACATCTTTCGGTAAACCCTAATGAAAAAATCAACCAACCTTAACTGTAATATAAGAAAAAACTGGTTCCCGGAAGGTCACAACCCAGGTATAGGTACTTCCTGTCTGTGTTTTTACGGGAAAAATACCTCCGCTTTCAACTTTGATAAAATGTTTAATTTTCGTCGAAATCGTATGAATTTAGGCTTAAAAGATTCACTATTAAATGCCGTTTCAATTTAATTCATAATGACTCGCCAACATTTTTAATCTACGACGCTATTAACACTTTATTGGAACTATGTCGTCTCAAATAAGGACTATATTCACTATATATGTGCCTGACTGGGTTCCGAATTAGTTGTGTTACACCTTATGATAATGAACAGGAAATGATTATTTATTGGTAAATAAATTTGGAAGGTTGCGGATAAACATTTAAGGAAACGAAATACACAAATGAGACTGCCCACGCTTGGGGTCCGGTTGTCAAAAAACTCCCACAAACGTGCGACAAAATTCGTGTCGCAAAATCCAAATCAGAAAAAATAAATAAAAGGCCCTATAGAGCTACGGTTCCGCAGCTAACTGTTACCATGCAGTAAACTCGGTGCCAGTTTAGTAAGTACCAAGTTTACTGTGCAGTAACATTCTCTCTCTTTTGTGGACTGATGGTACCAATCCTAGTGCCAGTTCTCTGTATTGTTCTCATACGGTGTTCACGTTAACAATATTTGCCCGCGCACAACATTATGAAACATACTTTCACTTATTACAGAAAGATTAAAGGGATGCCGATAGACCGAGAAGATAAAAGGATATTACAAGATGCCGATGGACATGAAATGGGAATCATTCAGAGTTATAGTGAACGGATTAACGTGATGCAATTACTTTGATATCATTCCAATATTTAAAGCAGTTGTAAGTAAATACTAAAATATTATCATGTCAATACTTCAAATTAGGTTTATGATAAAATCGATTATATGACATTAAGACTTGAGTGATTTACCAATGAAATAACAAAATGTCAAACTGATAGAATCTAATAGCCAATTATACCTCGGAAACTCTTTGATACCACTACTAATAATCATGCCGATAACAAATGACAGGAAATTCGATATGACGTTGAAACTGCAATCTCAACATAATTCTCAGCCAATTGTGCGTTTGTCCAAAAAATGTGAAACCTTATCAATGTAGATATCTCAGAATTGCAGGAATATTGCGAGAGATGTATGCTCTATATACATTTCAGTTATGGTGTGCCTGAGCTTGAGAGAATTCCTAAATTCCTATCATGGCTAAAAATTTTAGCATTTTTATATTTTGTAATGTCAAATTTTTATTCTGAACACCTATTTGTTGTGCCCCCATATCATGATTTTATCATGCTAAGTTTTCTAACTTTTGACTCGATGAGTACCCTGTGGTTGAATAAGTGTGGTGATACCGACTAAGAAACTTTGCCAGTTGACGATCAGAGAGACATGGATGAAGCATTGCTCGACATCTAGCAATGTATTCCGTTAAAACAAGTGCTAAGTGCAGTGTTGAACTTTCTATGGGGTATTGGCCAAGCTATGGCCTTCAAAAAGGGGAAAACCGGGCAGAAAATCCAAGAAAAATGATTTCAAAAATAGGGAAAGCAGACCAAATGGCATATAACAGAAATAACCTGTACACATCTAGCTCAATCTTGAACATAATAAAATACAAAAATAAAGACATTTGTTTCCTTTACTTTGCTAACTTGTAATTCCAAAGATAAATAAAATTATAAAAGATGTTGTTTCTTAACATTCATGCAGGTTTATGAAATGAGTTTTTCTTGTTGTACCGTCCCAAGAAAATGCCTATTTTTGTTCAAGGAATAATCGTTGTTTCTCACCCGCACTGGTTTGTACAAGATACAGTTACATGCAGTTGTCAAGAATGCTGTGGTTGACTCGTCGAAAATGTTCGCCTACTGGACAATCTTTTCCACTGGCGACGTTCTGTTTATGTTCAACAAAGCGATCACCCGATCTCACCCACATAGATACTCTTGCAGCGTTTCAACAAACAGGGTACACTACGGTTTTCAATAGTGCACCATGTTAGACTAAAATAATCTCAGTATTTTTTAATACCTTATTTATCCTAAAATTCATGAAATTCGTACAACACAAAATTTAAACTCTTTCTAAAGTTCATTTTCTTTTTTCACGTTTCTCATTTGCTAAAACTATAACTAATGCTAAAATTACAAAGTTCTCACTTACATTACAAATTCTGATCGGAAACTGTAGTTTTGAACGGAATACTAGGTATAGCGTATTTTTGTGACTATCGTGTGCCATACGTTTGATTATGGTCGTGTTGGTTCCCAAGTTGTAATGGATATATTCTTGTATATTTTTTATCATCACATAAAAATCATTCAGTATGTGTAGAAATAAAAGGAACCAGTCAAGCTTGAAATTACAACTCTTTAAATGATGCAGCTCGTAAGTATCTTAAGTATTTAAAATCATCTAATATTATCTCAGTTCAATTTGGTTTAAAAAGCAGGTTTTTTTTAAAGGAGATTGGAATCACATTGGCGGCAACAGGTGGAAACGAGTTTTATAAGTGCATGACGAACACTAAAGAACAATTTGAATATTACATGTACGTATTATACACGTGTTTTTTCTTGTTAAAAGAATTGATGAACACAGACTTTGTTTTGAAATGAAGGAGTGATTTTGAAATTTGTATGGTTATTTTAGTGTATGTGTGTTTCCTTATTATTCCTAGATTCCTATGCAGTGCATTTCCAAACAAACGATTCCAGAAATGAAATGATTTACACATTACACAAAACCTGCTATGAGATCTTAACTTGACGTAAAAACAATGTTAGAGAGACAGTAAAAGAACTTGGTAATTAATAATTAAAGATCTGTAAAGTACTTTGTCTGCAGCCAATGACAGGCATCAAGCATACGAGAGACTATCTATTCCCGAGGTGACATATATCACATGCGGATACTTAAGCATTCGATTTTTTTATTGGAAAATATTAAATCCATTTCATTTTCTCAAATACATTCTCAAAAACATTGATTTTTCTACATTTTAAACCACTCTCCATATATACAAAAAATCAGAAATCAAATGTACCTTTCAAAAGGCCTTCGCCGATTCCAAAACAATATTTTGTATCAGGTTATAAATCCACAATTTTATTCAAAAACAATTTAAAAGGATGATAAGCATGTATTGATAACATTTTTGTCACATTTGGTGGAGCTATTTATTACATTAAGTTGGTATACCAACGGGCACGTGTTGTGCTCCCCTGCTCGCAGACCTGTACTTATACTCCCAGGAGACTTATTCTTTTCGGGGAATCGTAAAAGCTTATACCCCTAGATGCTTTGTTTTGGGTCGTTTAAACCTGGATATGGGATGTTGTCTCCTTGACATTTTCCCCATTTCCTTTCTTTTCTACATTTTGAGATAATTATAGGTTACATTATGAGTGAGACTTGTATATCGCTTGTTATCAAATCGAGCTATTTAATTATACAATAATTATTAACGAGCTTCAGCGAGTTAATTATTATTTGTAATTAAATAGCGAGATTTCATAACAAGCGATATACAAGCCTCACGAGTTGTGAAACCTATTTCTCTTATAATAAAATTCATCTGTAAACCATTCTGTCGTGTTCTCCCAATTATGTTAAGTTGGGAGAATTTAGTTTGTTGAGTTTGTGAATACATTGAAGATTGATTTTGTACTTTAAACTTATCCTTATAATGAATGTAAAGTCTAACAATAAAATTTCCCCGAGTTTAAAGTAGAAACTATAAACAACGATAAGTGTTGTAGATGTAGGAACCATGTTGCATTATACGCACATGTACACAACAATCAATAGCAATGACAAGTACATGATTTCTGGTGACAAACCTAGGTGAAAGCTCGGTTGAATTGTAATTACAGTTTTTAACAACATTACAGTAATAAAATTAATTTCTGCTTGTCAGTTGAGTGAAAATGTTACGAATGATTTGTAATTAAATGTAGGTGAAAATTTCTCTGTCTCTGTTGTAACTGATTCTGATGTCAATTTCCATGCGTCAATGACCCCAATACACATTACATCATAACATCAACACAGAACACAGGAAGGAAACTTATTTTTAGCAATAAAATAATATATTTCAAGTGGCCAAAATATATTCCAACTGTTTTGGGAGAATGAATTGATAGGTGTGTACACACGAAGCTCATTTTTTTCATTTCTTCTTCTTTCCAATGAAATAAAACAATAATGCAGGCGACATAATGCAATGAGCACGGAATTTAAAAAGAATTGCCATGATGGTTTGCCCTGATGTGTGACCTCTAGAACAACCAATGAAAATACGGCTGAAAAGTTATCTAATCGTATGAAAGGCCAATGAAGTTATCACTAAGTGATACGAAAAATTATCTTATTGTGTAAGAAATAGATATTGCTGCCACATCATAAGAGAATTATAGTTTTCATAACGAGAAGGAATTGTATATCGATCGATATCAACTAGAGTTATGTTATTTCAAAATATGATAAACGAGCCGTTGGCGAGTTTATTATATTGGAAACTACATAACGAGAGTTGATATCCAGTGATATACAATTCTTTCGAGTTGTTAAAACTATTTCTCTTATGATTTCTCTTATTTCCCTCATAATATTTAGTGCCGAACTGCTGTTTTTGTTTCAAACAACAACACCGTTGCTAGGTAACGCTAATCACGCCAACCAGATTTCACAGTGATCCAATAAAAACGTCGAAAAAATAATAGCACATCACGCGTGATGTGTTATTACTTGGCGCTCGACCAATGAAATTCCTGTAAAAGCGATTCAACAAGTTCATATCTAACTCCAGCTTCAAAGTCGCGTTATTCGTGTAAGGAATAGAAAATAAGCGTGCATCATAAGAGAATAAATCCTTCAATATCGCTTATGGATACATCTATGATGTTCTTTCCATTTATAACGAATCTTTTACTAAATGGATCCCATCAAAATATTCTCCAGAATTAGAGATAAATAAAACAACAGAAACCGCTAGATCTACATCTTTTTTGGCTTAAATTTCGAATATGACGAAGATGGTAATATCAGTATTAAAATTAACAAGAAAAGGGTCGCCTTACAATTCAGAATTATTAATTTCCAATGAACATGGACAGTAATATTCCAGCTTCTCTTGCTTACGGAGTGTATATTACACAATGATTCGTTAGGCGAGAGCTATCATCAATTATACAGACTTTCTCATTTGGAATTGTTATCTCCACAGCTTCAAATTATTTCATCTTATACTTCCGTTAAAAACCACAGCTTCAAATTATTTTATCTTATACTTCCGTTAAAAACGTTTTTTAATATATATCAATCCCTTGTAAAAAAAAAATTGAAGTTTCAGTCCGAACTGTGATTCTTGTTTTGCTTAATACTTGGATAAACATTTTTTTTTACTTTCTCTTACCTTTGAATAGCAATTATTGTTGAACTGCCACTGAACACTAACGTAATGGAAAGGGGCTGGCGCGCCATAAAACCAGTTTAACGAAGCATTTATTTTGAAATGCTTGTAGCAAGTTAGGACTATTGTAGTTGACAATTTCCAGTGGTTTCTTCTTTTACAAGGGCTTATTCAAAGAAAACAAAAACATTTAGCCCAGTCCTTTAATTTCAGCTTCCGCTACATAGACGATGTGCTTTCTCTTAATAATCCTAAATTTAAGGATTATTTACATCAGATCTATCCAAATGAGCTTGAAATTAAAGAAACAACTGAAACACCTACTTCAGCTTCGTACTTAGATATTTTATTGTATATTGACGAAGATGGACGTTTGAAATCTAAGCCCAATGACAAGCGTGATGATTTTAATTTCTCCATTGTGAACTTTCCCTTTCTTAGCAGCAATATACCTACCTCTCCAGCCTATGGAGTGTACATTTCACAGTTGATTCGTTACTGTCGAGCTTGTAGTTTGTACAGTGATTTTTTGAACAGAGCAAAAACACTGTCCCAAAAGCTGCTTAGTCAGGGATTTGTTCAACCTTTGTTAATTTCATCCCTCAAGAAATTCTATGGCCGTCACCATAGCATCATTGAAAGATATGACGTGTCAGT
>MJUU01044374.1:0-22622 GCA_002080025.1 Modiolus philippinarum | reverse complement strand
GATTGAATCACTCACAGTGTGACGGGTGCTGTTAACAGAGCAGGACATGCTTACCCTTCCGGAGCACCTGATGTCACTCTCAGTTTCACTGGAGTTCACACTGTGAGTGCCTTTGTTCTGAATGTTCTGTGCTTTGTGTCTGTCTGGCGTCATTGTTTTTGTGTCTAACGTCATTGTTTTCTGTGTTCTCGTTTTTGCCCTGTCTTTGGACTTCGATTTTTGTGAATATCACCCCTTTGTTCCTTCGGTATTCTACTGACGTTGTTTCTTCCTGCTTTGACCTTTTGTCATTTGGATTTCGGCTCTTGACAATTCTGTCCGATACTTTTGTTATTACACCCATTTCAATATTAAAACGAACTTTTTGAATAAATCTTTTATACAACTAAATGGGTCTTGTAACGACAAAAACACAATATTTGACTTTGTAGGCGCAAATAATTATTGCAACTGAATTGATTCCGAGATAATGTACCTTGTACCATGAAAAACACAACATCGTACGATGTAGTCTTTTTGGCCCGACTATAACCCGTCATGCATAGTCAAAGTTGAAGTCAAGTGTATGTCATGTCAAGGTCGAGACTATTCAATGCTAGATTTAGTCTACTGCTTACTCGTCAGTGGAAAATTTCACGATATTTGTCACCAACATGTGATAGCTACCACAGAATGTACGGAGTGAAAATTTCTTATGTATTTATTTCTTTTGTGTTTGTAAGATCATCTTAATTTGTGTTTAATAAAATTGCTGCGTTTTGTTTTTTTTTTAGTTAAGATTTTCCTCTTTTCCTGTATTTCAGGCGTTGAACAAAGTAAAAATGGTATAGTATGCAACAACATCCTTTTAGATTTTCTACCCGATTGCCCTCGGTTAAAGTTCATACTGGCCGAAGGTGGGCGAACTCGATTTGCGCCAAAAATGAATCTAATTGCGCCACAATCAAATTGCACCAGTACTCGAATTGCGCCACTTACTTTTTATCACTCTACATAGAAACTGCGCCAATGAAAAATAAAGGAAACAAAGGGTAAGTCCAGGTAATTTGACTTCATTTAAATGCAAATATATGCATTTGCTCCTTCTTTTTTTCCGGGCTTGGGACTGGCAGTATATGAATTTCGTACACTCCGGCGAGTTAAAGTCATTTTAATAGAAAATACTATAGGTAAAGTATTTATATATCTAAAATAGACGACGCAAAATATTGATGGAAATGCTAATATGAAGGGTTCTACAACTTCGATAATCAATGTTAACATCATCCTTTTGTAGCATATCTCACTTTAACTTTTGGACGAAGTAAACAGATAATCAAAGGAATGTAATTAATGTCCATTTTTAAATCCAAACATTAAATATAGTTGTTTAAAACATTTTCCATTTAAAGGTACCATCGGAAACAATATCATCTGATACTGAATTTTGAAAACAGAGATAAGCTTCACATCCAAATATAGTGATTCCACTTGCCGCATCATTACAAAGGACAAAGTCGTCACCTTTGTTTCTCTTTACTTCAATGTTATCCTGATGGCGCAATTAGATTCTGTTTACTGGCGCAATTTATACCTACCAAATTCAAAATTGTGGCGCAGTTTCTATCTATGAAAATACCTAATTGACGCAAATTGATTCCGGCCTAGAAAGTTTGGGTCATTTATTTGAAGCCTGCTGTACAATTTTTACTTCGTTCATCCATGTTAATTTATGGCCATTGCACAACACATACAGTGTATCTGTATATTTCAATCGTCATATCACTAGAGTACATTTTTGGTTCATGGTATAAATATGCGTTAGTCAAATCGACGTATTTAGAAGATGCTCTATCATATTGCATCAGCCGGCTACTCAGGAATAAAAAAAATTACTGTACAAAATTTGAAATCATAACTTTTGTTATAAATTCTACTCGTAGGTCGTCTATTTCTGTATTCGAAAAAAAGATCTTAATAAGAGGCTGAATGTTTAGTTTCTGTAGCGTCTTCAATTTCCAGTAGACATGTATAATCAGATCCATTACTCACTGAATTACAGATTTTGAGTACAGGAAAAAATCAGCAAACGAATACCGAAGCAAAAATGATGAAAGGGGGAATTCCAAAATAAAAAAATCCAAAATCACGGCAATTTATATCCAACACAAATTGAGCCAGCATTACAAAAAACAAAACAAATTAACAAAGATGGGCAAGAACGCCACAAAATTAAAGCACTAACAGTGTGAACTCTACAAAATCTGGGGTTTCATGAGGTGTTCCGGAAGGGCAAGCAGGATCTGTCCCACGCATGGCAATATAAGGAAGGTAAAATAAAAAGGAATGTCATCCTCAATATACAACTTTGGATCATATTATTATTATTAACAAACGTCGCAACGTAGTGTTATTTCATAAAAAATCACGTTTTTTAAAAAAAAAAATGTCCTGTAGCTATTTCTCGCCCGAATATTATGAAATTTTTATTTGTTAAACTTGAAATTGTCTGCAGTGTCTTCCAAAAAGTTTAATATATTTTTATCAATCTTTGTCTCAGAAAATTCATTGTTATATGCTAGGTTTACACCGCCGATCAGACCAACTCGATCAACTCCACCATGCAGTTTTATCCCGATCAACGTCATGAAATTCATTGATCGAGCTAGCTCAAGATGTCCACTCGACTTTTACCCGATTTAACACGAGTAACACTCGACCATTCTCGATCTCTTTACGATTCACGTACGACTTATGCTCGACCCTCATTCGACCAACCAGACTTCGTCAGATTGGGCCAGATCATAGCCCAATTTGTGTTTGATTAACTAGACCTGGTCGGGAGAAGATCGTGAAATGGTCGAGTGTGCTGGAGTTTTGTCCTGTTAGTATGTTTGTATGTATGGGGATAAAACGTGAAAATTCAGGGAACAGTTTAGCATGGTGGTAGAGCAGAAAAATTTGTGGCCCATGTGGTTGATGCTTTAAGGAAAAGACGATAAATGTACCTTCTCTGCTACTCTCAGAGTAGCAGAGAAGGCGGATCTGACACAGAATCGCGTATTTTGGATTAGACAATAGCAAATGCTTCAAAGTCATCATTATAGAGGAATGAATGTTCGCTTTCACATATTAGCAGGTCATCCTCCTAATCATGCGTCAGAATGCGACTGTGTGATTTTCCTGTCATTACACGTAGGACTAATCTGATAAATAAAACAGAAGAAATATCATCACATGATATGGGTGGTAACTAGATTTACAGTAGTTGCCATGTAAAGCTTTAAACCTGCATTCTGTAAAAAAAAATCCGGTTGTTAGAAAGTGAAAATGGCGAGCGGCTGCCCGTTGGGTAAATCATTTGCCCGGTGCAAATCTAAAAGAATTTTTTTATCTTCTACTACATGTTACAAATGTTCAAAATTGCATTTTTATGACATTTAGTCAAATCTTGTAATAAGAGTACCAGCCTGCTCGGAAGAAACAATATTTTATTCTTGAATTCATGTATTACGTGAATCTGTTTCTAGAATGTGTATATTGGGTACATCTTGGATTCAATTTCTGCCAGTATAAATATTCGATTGAATTTAAACCCTCTGCACGTCATCCTTCAATTCTACTAGTAGTATGCACAATATGATATTCTTTTCTACAATCCTGATATAGCCAGGTTGAGCTTTCGCCATTATTTTGTGTCCGTTGTCCATGAACTTTGCATTCAGGTATACTCTACCCTGAAACAGCAGAGTCATGATAGACCTCGATTGGTTCAATGTGAAAACCGCCATGTCCGCTTCTAAAAAAATGTAGCCGCCAACTGGGAATACAGTTTTAAATTGGACCTAATTGGAAAACCATTCAAACGTTGCCTCTGAAACCCCTAAGCCAATTAGACCAAACTTGTTACGATTATCCCTTTTCAAAATAGCGTCTGCCATATCGTCATCTAATACAAGATGACCGCAAATGGGGTCAAAGTTAAACATTTTACCAGAAGGATTTTCACTGGACAAATTGCAGCCAAAATTGGTGAAAATAGTCCTTGGATGTTCCAACTTCAAAATAGTATATATATCTTGTCTGCATGCAATCCAACGGGGAACATAATTTAATATTCGACCATTCTGAGACATTCCAAGATATTCTACTCTGAAACTACTTTGCCAATTGGCCAATATTGAAAACAGTAGTCCTTGGCTGGTTTCCATTAGAGGTAGTATGTGGCAGATTCTCATCACATCAAAGCTGATCATCAACTAAACTTGATCACAATAGTCATTGGAGTCCATGGGATGGCTCCTTTAAAAACTGAAGAAAGGCCCTGAGGAGACACCGAGGCTCTTGAAAGCCTCATGTTGTGATATTGTGAAAAGGTGACATGCTGTCGTGCTAAATCGAGTAAAGGTCCTGAGTGGTCTAAAAAAAGTCGTATACAGGTCGGGAAAAAATCGGGTTATAGTCGGGAAGATCTTATATAGAAGAAAAGAATGAATCGTGTTAGTCCAGTAATGATCGAGTACTAATCCAGTTGGTCTGGAAGCGACTCGGCATAAATCGAGAAGCGAATGAGTAAATATAGGGTTGAAATCGGCGTGATTTTTGAAACTCGATCAAGACCGATCCCTTTTCGACCCTTTCACGACTACCTCGATCAGACCCCGATTGATTCCCGACCTGTTCTCGACATATAATGCAGACGACCTCTTCACAATATTTTTTATATGTCAAAAATATTCGGGAGCACAGCTCGAGTTCAGCAGAGTTAGTAAGATCGCCCCGATTTGGTAAGAAGACTGAACACGAGCATTCAAGATCAGTGTCCCGATCGATGAATATTCATGAATATTCATAGATGAGTTCGGTCGAGTTGCTTTGATCGGCGGTGTAAACCTAGCACAAAACACAACTATGTTTTTTTAGGTTATTATTCTCTTTGTATCTTTGTTATTTATAACATTTTGAATTTCACCTCGTGTTCAAATCATGAATTCTAACAAATCATAAACCACAAAAATACAAAAAGAAACGGTAGAATATACTGAGTTTAACAATTTTACCTTCCTTGAAATCGGTCAAGAAATTACTTCAGGACAATTCTTTTTTAAATAATTAGTTTTATATTAAATAACACTACGTTACGAAGTTTCGAAATAATTTTGAAGATTTAAAAAATAATCTAAGAATTGTCTGATTGACATCACTATAAGAGAAAGTCACTTTACAATATTTTTCAACAATACATAGATTATATATAAGAATGTCTTTCCTTGTATGGAATTTAATGTTGTTAGGTTCACAATAAAAGTAAGGGATATTATCATCATCTAGGCTTGATTGAGTAAATTATAAATTAGAAATTTCAAAATATCATAATGGAAACGGACACACAATAGTCGGGTGAAGTATAAAAAAACAGAATTTCTGCAACAAAATCTTATAATTAAGAATATTAAAACCTACCTGTAAATACGTAATAACTTTGCACAGAATTTCACCAAGAAACCATGTTTGAGCAATATCATGTATGACAGTCGGAGGAAGGCAGATCAGCAAAACCATAAAATCTGCTATAGATAAATTCACCAGAAAAAAGTTTGTAGTGTTTCGTAAGTACACATTACTCCAAACGGCATAAAATACTAAAATGTTGCCAATCAGACCAAAAATAAAAACTAAGAAAAATAATACAATAAATATCCATTCATAAACATCTGGAAAAATATATTTCATAAGAACATTGTAAGCTTGATCTGTTGACAAACAGAACAAGTAAAATTGACATTCTCTGGTATTAGTTGTGTTGTTCATTGTGGCATCTGTCCTCATTGATTATAATCTTGTCTTTAAATACTGTTCAATGCTTATAAATAGATAGCTGAAATAACATTCGTTAAAATTCAATTAAGAAATAACAGTAACCAGAGAACTAAAAAATATCACATGTTCATTAGCTCTGGCAAACATGGTATGTCAGTTTCAACATCCAACGTGTACAGGAAATCCAAGCATGTAATTGATCAAGCACTTAAGTTATAACCATGTTGTCACAAAAATTGATTTATTAAAGTCAGAAGTGTTGATAATCTTAATTGAATATCATATTAGAAATAGTAAATGAATGATAAGTCTTGCTTGAATCTAAATTAATGTTTATAAACCAAATCATTATATTTTGAATTGAAATTTAAGACTTGATTTGTTTCTTAATTGCAATTACATATATTCAAGTGTATGTTTTCCAGTTGGTCTCGAGTTACAAACTTTAATTAATACCAATACAATTATACAATATGTCGTCATTTAATCAATTTAAAGTACAACTGTTACTTTATTACAATTACACCTTAATAAAATTATCACCATCTATTGAATACACTGAAGAAAAATATAGACATTCAAACTGCTACATTGTGATACAAATCAAGGTCGATTTAACTTTGTTTCACAGATGTTGGTAACATTTATTGATACATGTTTATTCTCAATATTCTCGAAAAGGCGAAAATTTTGCAAATACATGTCTGTAATCGCTAAACAAACACTAAAGGGGTATGGAATAAATGCTTATGAAACAATGTCTCCATAAATACATTGCAGAACCAAGTAATAGAACAACACTTTTATTTTGTTGTTCTTCATCTTGAAGGTACCATGAGGACTTCAACAATGAGCTTTGATCAGACCTCGTAGTAAGTTCGAGATGGACCAAGGCACCGGTTTGAGCTTAATTCATTGCTAGATGACAAGCAACGATGCATGTTTTTACTGGCCATGGATGCGGGATTGTCAAAAACATTAATTAAACGGGCAAAGAAATCTTAGAATTACTGTACGAAACTGTCAATAATTTAATTTAAACCATTACAAAACACTAAAAGTCTGAAACGGGCACTTTTTGCACTGAAAAGTACTGAAAATTACTCGACCAGTCTTAACTAGTCTTAAAATTACTAATGTAGTC
This sequence comes from Modiolus philippinarum, assembly GCA_002080025.1. Lineage (NCBI taxonomy): Eukaryota > Metazoa > Mollusca > Bivalvia > Mytilida > Modiolidae > Modiolus > Modiolus philippinarum. Next base: position 15,679 of record MJUU01044374.1, on the reverse strand, counting down.
TTGACCAAAGCCTGATTCAGTCTGAAATTTACTGACCCAGTCTCGAACTGTCTCGACTAGTCTTGACCTGTACCGACAGAGTCTTGACCTGCAGTCTGAACCTGTATTGGAAAGTCTCGACTTATATCGACCAGTCTTATATAGAACTGAAAGAGTCTCTAACAGTCTGATTTAATACTGAACGAATCTCGACACGTCTGAACCTGTCTTGACTAGCCTAAAGTAGTACTCAAAGAGTGTTGACTTGTGTTAAGTAGAAAAAATATATAACAAGTGTCTTGCATTCTAAATATAGTGACAATTAAAAAAAAAAAAAAAACTGTTAAAGTGTTTTTTTCTAACTTTATTTTGCTACATATGACTGAACCTTCAGACAAGTAAAAAATACAAGATCCAAGGTCTATATTTTAAATAACAGAAACCCTTAATTAATGCATCTAGAAATATGTTACTAAAAATAAACATATTTATTACATACTTATTGGAAATAAAAGCGTTTTTGCATGATAAATATGACCGAAGTAAACTGTCCATATTTCACACCCCAGGGAAATAATAGGTTATTTTATGCTCCTGGTGAATCTCAGACAAAATAAACGACTTCCGGTCCATATTGGCCTGGGCAAATAAACGACTTCAGGTCCATATCGGCCTGGCATTTCTAAACGTCGGAAGTATGTAATAAAAAGTTTAATACATGTGCATTTCCATATTGACCTGATTATCATTCCTCGACCCATATTGTCCCTCGACTTCGTCTCTGGCCAATATGGGTGTCTCGGGATGATAACCAGGGCAATATGGAAATGCCCATGTATTAATCTGTATATATTTTTCTCTCAAAAATTACATATCTCTGATAAATGTAGTAAAACTGAAATTTTGAACAAGGTAAAATCATATCCGCTTGTCAAATGACAGTTAATTGTTCTTTCTTTTTATTTTCTTATTTCTTTACTGATATGTTTCCTGTAAATGTGTTTGCACTAATAAATGTAGCATAATACTATTCCTATAGCCCTTTTCAAAAAGTGTTGTTATCTTTTCCTGGATCTGAACTGTCACATCAAATGGAGGTACCAATGCTCTTCGCTTTCGGTTATCACTCCGGTTAGCGGTTGGCTAACAATACAACTTAAACCTTGAATAAAATTTAATTCCAACAAAATTAGTGCAGTGTCACAGTAAACAATGACATGGTTATCTAAATATGAACATTATAAACTGTGTTCAGGATGAACAACACTTGCCGTGTTGGGTTGATAACCGGAAATGTTTATTTGTATTTAAATGCCGAAACCGAAGGGCGAACCAAATGAGTTTTTGAAAAGGCCTATACAGTATATTATTTTTCTGTTCCTCATTGGGTAATGCAAGCTGATGTTGTGAATTTTGAGTTTATGATGCTTTATATATAACAGTAATGAAATCATTGACGAACATTTTGCAATCGATGCATAAAGGGTTGATTTAAGAAGTTAATTTTTGAACCCTAAATTAAATACCACTCCCTGTTCCCTTGGTATTCTACTGCCGTTGTTTTATTAACTGATTCAAAGCATATACATGTATAAGAGATTTTCATGATCAAGACTATTTCATTACAACTTAAGACTTCCGAAACAGATCGAGACTCTTTCAGTTCTTTATCAGACTGGTTGTCACAGGTCGAGACTTTTCAGTACAAGTTCAGACTGGTACAGGTCAAGACTAGTCGAGACAGGTCGAGATGCAAAAAATACCGAAGTTGCATAAAAGCAGTAAATTTCGTTATGCTGTACACGTGTTTCAAGGAGTAACCTCTCATCAGCAGCATTAAAATCAAATATGGAAAGTAATTATCTGTTAAATTATGGTGATGACCGTAAAATACCTTTTTAGTGACAATTGCAACATGACCATGTTGTATAACGTATTGAAACAAAAATTTCGCTTTGTTGACAAAATGGTAGGACGCAAATTGAAGTTAATGCCTCTGTTTCCAATAATTTAAAAATCTGAATATACTATATTTTTACTATTTGGTTACTGAAATACTGACAGCTAGTCCTTTAGTTTTGTGGTGTTATTGTATATTGTTTATTTAGTTTGTCTTTGTAAGGTTAATTGTCTTGTCTTTTTTTAGATTTTTTATTTTAGATTTTCCCCTTTTTCACTTTTTATTTCGGTATTCGTTTGCCGATGTATTTCACCAAACGCCCAAAAAGGAACCAAAAGCACTCAGGGAAAGAGAATAATACGGAACTTTAGAATTATTAAATTTATATGCCACCGTCAGGAACTCCAAATTTTCAAACCTGGGATAATATAAAGTCGTGGTCTCCAACAGAAAGCAATATTATCAAGAAATGGACTAAGGTCCTGAATTAATAGGAAACACTTCCAACTGACCAATTTATTAAAATCTTTGAACTCTTTATCTGGTTTAAGTATGTTCTTCCCATTCAAGAATATTCGAATAAATTGTCGAAATGCGCATATGCAGAAACAAAATTCACATTAACTTCGGTATATTGTTATTTGCTACCTCTGGGCCGATAACACTGCTGGTGGACTGTTAGTCCCCGCGGGTATTCATCAACGCAGGTGTCATTACTTCGGTGCTGGCCCAATAACCGATTTAATTCGAAAACTTGCAATATTTAAACTCAAGAAAATTTTAGTTAAAACCTAAGGAGTATCCCCTTCCTGCATAGCTCTGTTCTTTTTGTGATTTTGGTTATACTTTTAAATCTTACTGGTAATTTATTCTCTGTCAGCTTTTTCACATATTTCGATTTATGGGTTTTCAAATGTTTTGATTTGATCAGCACTGAAGAGACATAAGTTGTCGAAATAAGATATCACAGTAACTTTGGTATATTGTTATTGACCTATACAAATGCTATAATTGTACATAATTCGTATTTTAATTATACTTTAGTGAAATGGAAAAAGAAAGGGGAGTTTTAGGTACCCATAATCAGGTTTAACCCTACCGCTGGCCTTTGCTAGTGCCGGTACCAAGTCTTGCTGATTCGAGTGTTTGCCGTTGTTAACGTTTGTCTTTTGTCTTTATGTTTTTCCTGTGCAGTTTCCTGCATGTAAGTGTAATTTTTAGTCATTGTTGATGTTTCTTGTTTCCTTTAAATTTTATTTGACAACATCATGAAGAAACAAAAATGAGCATAGAAATGCTTTTTATGATGTATATGAATACATTAAGGAGGTTTGCTCCTCACGTTTTGGGATTTCTGTCAGATTTTCGGAATCCTCGGGTTTTATCCATTTAAAAGCATTATAATTTTTTGCCCATTGACCCCCTTATTTTTTCCCATAATTTCATTTTATACATCTTTGTTAACATTCTGTAAGAAATTCATTGAATTCTATTTATTCTGTCACATTCATTCATAGTCAAACCTTGCTAATGTTAATCCTATGAAAAATCAGAGGAGTTCAGTTTCCCGCCAAATTTTCAATTACTTAAATCTCAAAAACGAGATCATCAACCTATCAATTTTTTTTCACTTAAATTACTTCTTTTTTAATTTTCTAACTAAAAATCATGTTTATTTGAAATCCTATTTATTTTCAAATGGAGTAGCGAACCCCCTTAAAATGTGATTATACCTGATTTGAGAAACTGGAAGTAGCTTAAATTGAAAAAAATATATATTAACCATATAATATAATGGGATATAATATAGGATTATAAAATCGTTTTTCATGATTACCCTCCTAGGAATATATATCCAAATATTTCATTTAAACGCATAATTTATAAGGTTTCACACCACATTCAGTATCCCGAATGTTGTCAATGCATTGACTGATGACTGTTCAGAGAATAAAGACACCAGAATTCAATGTCAGACATAGTTGGCTTTTATCATATCTATTCAATTCAGTAGTGTAAATGGTAAAAACGGTTTCAAAAAGCGCTTGCCTGTTCAGAATATTGCAAAAAACGCTTGCCTGTTCAGAATACACCACGCAAATTATTGATATACAGTATTTTGATTTATACGTCTAATTGAAACTTACCCTTTCAAAACATGTAGTCTCACCAAAAAGGAGTAACCGTATCACTGAACGTTAAGATATAATCATTCGACCTATTTTTAAGCATCTATATGCAAAACCATGTTGTTTTGTACGAATATACAGAACAAAATCACAATGTGATGTGACCCAAATTACGGAAATGGGTAGTACATCAATAAAAATGCTGAAAGAGATATTTGGAATTTAACCAATAAAATAAGATAAAAAAGATAACAACAATGTCTGAAAATTACTATCACAGTAAAAAAAAATCGTAAGGGTACTTAACAAGAAAACACAAATATAAGAAAACAAAAAGTAAACAAAAATAGATACTCGGGACGGCTTGACTTGGTACCAACATTAGCAAAAGCCAGTGTTAGAAGTTAATCATTTTATTGGTGCACAAACCTCCCCTTTATATATCAAGTTTTCCCAAAGTATTAAGGGGTAGGCCTGGGTAGGCCTAAAATTTTCCACCCGTTTAATTTTCTTTATCTTTTCAACATTAAAACTACACATGTTCATGTTGACTTTCAACAATTTTCAACAATTTTTACCGTCACGTTTTATGTCTAGTGGTCATCAAAGATACCCTGTTTCCTCATTTTATTTGGTCCGTTCAGGACTTGATTGTGGTGTATAAAATTGGCTCTAATTGAATTCGTATTTGATTTAGAATTATTTCAAATGCAAAATTCTGTAGTTAATCATGTGTGAAAGAAAGCATGAATGATGATAGTAAATTTAAATAGTGTGAATTGAAATACATTGGTGTTCTGAATAATATAGTCTGATATTTTTACTCTATTTTGATCACTATTAAACACTTCTTGTAAAAATTTCTGTGGTTTAATATTCACCAAAAACTGAGAACAGAAAGAAAACTAGTATATGTAAAATATATCAAAATTTTAGAAAGTTCTACCGTCCCATTTTTTCTTTATTTAGACTAAAGTGGTTAAAGATCAATCAAATTGTGCTATAAATTACCTCCCTTGGAAGAAATCTGACTTTTGCATATTTTGATTATCATTGGACAGCATTGCAATAATGTAGAGTAAAATGCACTCATTATGAATAACTAGATGTTGGGTTTTTGTTTTCATGACAAAATTAATATTTATTTGCTGTGTGGAAAAAAGTTTACAATTTTAAAATTCTGATTATACCTATTGTAATGATTTTATTTGTTTGTGTAAGTAATAAAAATGTGAAAAACAGAGTTATCTCCTCCTGCCCTAGGTCCACACCCTCAAGGAACCGTCGCATGATTATAAGTAAGAAAAAAACGTTTCAGTATCAATAGAGTGGGACCTTATCATACCAACAATTAAATGGTGCTCTTGGTTAACCATTATGACCTGCCTGCTTATTCAATCATAATACAGTTAAACAATTTTAACACGATCTGCAAATAACTTTTAAAACTTATTCTAACATGGCTCTTTTTGATCATCAACCAGTATAATACTCGATAACCATATACTTCGCACATGCACAAATAGACCATATCCGAGTACTGGTATTCAGATTCACCAGTTGATGTTTGTCCGCCCTACGTCACAAACGTGTCCGCCCCATGTGACCAACTTTATGACGTTTTAGACGCTATGACGTGACGTTTTCTATACTGTGGCGTATTGAAAAGTAGTCTGGTAAATCCTAATACCATAGGTCGGATATGGTCTATTGTATCGGAATAAGAATAAACGGTTGCAAATCAACCGTGCTTTAATTTTGTTCGTCTTAGTCTGTGGAGGAAATAAAGGTTTAGAACTTTTTTAACCAAATCAATCCAATTAGAAACGTAAAATTGTATTGTTTCGCTTTTTATTTCAATTTTCAACTTGCATCTGTTTGAAAACGTCAGATTGTGTATTGTGACGTCATTGACACAGACAGCAGTAGAGACGGGAATCCGCCTAAAATTCCATTTTCATTTATGTTAGGATCGAAATAATTCATTGCAAGTATATGGTTATTGTCTGTTACCATGAGCTGGGTCTTTGTGTTCGAATTTAACCCAAGTCGTTTGCGAAGGGTTAAATTTACGCACAGCCCATGGTTTAAATGCCTGCTATGAATTATTTCTTAATCATACAATTCATTGCTGTTTAAATGCGTATTTTATTCTTAACTGTCATGAATATTTTAATTCAAATGAATTTGAGTAGAGAAAAGATCTGAACTCTCTGCTAATACGTTTGTAAACAACTTTGTCTTCAGCCCTGAAATTGTCATAAGAAATTCAGAACATTTGAATACATTGAAGTAGTGATATTTACATTTGTCAACAATGCAGATAAATTTATAGCAAATTCCACATAACAGAGCACTATACAGTTTTCTTTAGTTTGGCTACTTTACACTTAAAAGACATTGAATAACGTAATGTAAATAAAACCACAGAATAATAAGCTAATGTTTTTTACGGTTTTAAATTGCCCAAATTATTCATAATGTACATGTAATGTGATACTGTCTTAAATATGGTATGTTTGTAACATTGATTTAAAAGACTTCTCATCTCGAAAGCAGCTGAAACTATACAGCAATGAGAGAAGAAAACATGGTTAAAAACAAATTCAAGGATAATCAATGCATACGTATAATTGTAAAACTTGAAAAATGCCATAATAACAAAATTATCGAACATAATTTTCAGAGCAATGGTCCAAGAGGCAAGAGTACAAAGCTGGTGGAAATTCCCCCAGAAATTGCAGACCGTAATGGTCCTGATTTGGTACAGGCATTTTTATGTCGAAGACATGAAATGGCTGAAATGATGTTAATATGACAAGAAAAAATCACTTGAGGCTTCAAGCCTATAATTAACAGCTCTAAAAGATGACCTTCGTGCTTCCGATAAAATTTAGTCCGCAAGTTTCTTTCAAAATCGTATACATTGTGTTTTTAAGTTATATTTCTTCATTTTCTTGAGTTGAATACGGTGTTGTTTTATTAAATTAAAAACAATATGCATGTTAATCAAATTACTCGGTTTTTTTATATTGCTTCTCGGGATCAACGAACCCGTCGCACAGTAATTTGTCAAGGATGAAAATAAAATTTGTTTACCTGTGACAGTGTATTGCATATATTTATAGCAATGAAATCGACATGCGAAATCACACAATCCGATTATTTTCACGTATTACGGAATAACTTTATAATACATGTAGACGTATGCAACAGTTCTTTGGATGATTACGAAGTTTTGCGACGTGTAGATTTTCAGAGCTTCGAGATTCAGCTCCATCGGAGCTTTGATTAAAGGAATGGTGGTTGACAGTTTTATGTTGCTCCAAACCCCCTCATCCATTGCAGTAATGTCCGGCAGCAACTAAACAGCAATTGCTATTGACAGGTCGGAAAACGGCGAAATGTTCATCCCAAATGAGATTGTGAAATAACTGTTGGGTGACTGATTGGTAAATATCATTTTCTAACTGTAACACAAGAATAATTACCCATTGTTAACTCATCAACGCGCTCCATATTTCTCGATAATCATAATTTCTGTTATACTATATGCAATAATCTTATAATGCTTTATTTATCTAAATTAAATGAATAGCAAAAAATGATAGAAAAACCTGAATGTGACGGGTTCTAGCTTAGGACTCGGTTAGCATTGGTTTGTTCTTTTGATGTTTTTAAATGCCGTGATTTGTTTTGTGAACTTGAATAGGAAGCGAGGTTATATTAAATGTAGAGGCGTCCATTTACTGGTACCGAAGCATGCGACCTGTGTGATTTTTATCAAGACTTAAAATATCCTTATTTAACTTGTTACAGGAATATCTCTACATTAACCTTTAAAGATAGCCGTAAATGAAGAGTTTTCCAAGTTAAACGTCATCGGTGAAAATTAGTTAGAACCGAACCGTCAATACAAGATTTCTAAAATTTACTGCAAGAAGTGAAGTCACAATACCGTCTACATCATTGTATTGCGTATCGGCATGAAAAAATAATTAACTCAGCAATGCGCTCCGCGTATTTCTCGATAATCGTAGTTTCGAAATGCATTCAGTGAACTGTGTTCTACCATCTAGACGATCCGGACTTTGCAGAAGATCTTGCAGAGTTGTCACCAAACATCAAACACATACAAGGAAAGACCGAAAAACTACACAGTATGGCCAAATAAACTGTACTCAACAATAATATTAAGAAAACCAAGTAAATGCTCCACCAGAACCTGTCATATTACTTGAAGAAGTAGATGACTTTACCAACCTTGGCAGCATACTCAGCAATGATAATGGCACTGGCAAAGACATCAAATCCAGACTAAGTAAAACATGGTCAGCATTTGCTCCACTCCAACTAATCTGGAAATCCAACAACTATAGTTTGAGAATTAAACTACATCTTTATGGATCTTTATGGATCAGAATGCTGGCGTGTGATAGATAGCGATATGAGCAAAGTAGAGGTATTCTGTAACAACTGCCTCAGGAAAAATCAACCGTATATTCTTGCCAAATAAAATTAGCAACAAAGATCTGCTCAAGAGAAGCAAAAGGAAGTGCATTGCAGTTGAAATCAGGCAAAGAAAAATGGGATGGCTTAGACATGTCAAGGAAATGCCACAAAACAAAAATAGCTGTCCATTGGACACCACCTGGAGAGAGGCCGACCTCGTAAAACTTGGAGAAAAAGTGTAACATCCGAACTGCAAGACGTAGGCATATCATGGGGACAGGCTCAGCATGTAGCAAAAGACAGAGGAAGATGATGTCCGTTTGTTCAAGCTTTATGTCCCATCGGGGAAGAAAAGGATAAGTAAGTAAATACTAAATACAAAAATCTTGTAATGCTTTATATATGTAAAAAGGAAAGATATGGCTTCAAAATACATTTACTTTACTATTTTTTCTCATTAAAAAGTTCAGTAATACACGATGTATATGTGTAACGAAACATAGCTGCTCGAAAAATTGCGTTTACGTTTCATGAAATGTTTTCTTATTTTTAGCGAGGTTCGTTTTATTATATTAACTAGGCAACCCAGTTGAGCTTTTGATTTGATTTATGTTTTGCGCCAACGCTAAAGTAACTTCATTTGACACTTATTGTCAAAGATAGTACCAAGTATAGGATTTTTTTACTATTATTATAATAACATTACCTTAAAATGTAACATTGATCATAATTTCAATGCAATGAACTAAAGCTATAGGTACGATTGCAAACCTATAATGCATCACATAGATGCTGTGACGACCAAACATGTGACCAACAGAGACACAAACCACAGACTAGAAAATGTGTCTATAAAACACGGATGCTCCGTAAATAAATTTATTGTCAACAAATTAACCCAAGTCAATCATTTTTAAAATTACTTCCCTGTCACTGAATTGTGATGAAATTTAAACAAAGTCTTTCAACCGTAAATGTAGGTCATGGACACCGAATCAATTGTGAAATAGCCAGATCTCTTTTAGAAGAATGTGACCCTAAAATATCATAATGCTACAATACAGAGTTGTTGAGAAATAGACTTAAATTCAAAACTTGACCAAAGTCAGTAAAGCGTAAAATATAGGTCAAAGAGTCAAACTACTTAGTGAACTAATATCTACCTAGATACCTCCATTATTGTTCTATCTCTTACAGTTTCTGAGAAATGTACCTTAACGCACAACTTAACCGGTCGAACGGACGTACGGACGGAAGGACGGACAATGGTAACACTATATGCCCCTTCCACAATTGTTGGCGGGGCTTAAAAAAACAACAGAAATCAAACGTTGCAAAATTGTGTTTGCAATTAATAATTACTCATGTTATTGTTTGAAAATACAACAATATGATATCAAGATGATTCTGTTGGCAAACAATAGAAATAATCACTGAATATATATTTCATTTCAATAATGTATTTCCACCTTGATCCGTTCGTACAGTTCTCTGTTCTTTAAGTTTTGTCATTATAGAAGCAAATTCTACAATTCAAACATCCTCGCACGTCCTTTAATAATGTTTGGCAAGCCTCGCTTCAAAAAATGTTGATTTTTTGTTTAATTAATGTTAGAAAAAATCAACAAATTCTGGTTGTGACACTGTTTCTCTTTTTCTTCAACAAACATCATTTATCAAAAGCAATGAAGGGATATGGAGTAAAAACAAATGAGACAAAATCTCGACAAATACTTTGGAAAAACAAGCAATATGGAACAATGTCTCTTTGTATTTTCCCCTAAAGTGGGCATCTTTTGTATAGTAACATCAGCGCACGCGATTCGAGAGGTTGTTTTGGTAAATATACACTATGATGGTAAACGTATTTTATACTATATTTTCTTTAAAATGTATTTTTCTTATAATTTTATAACTGTTCTTTTTAATACCTCGATTCATATTTCAAACTTCTTTTTCTATTATATTGCTACTGTATTTTTCAGCTAAATTATAAAACAATATATAGAAAGAATTCTGTTGCAAAGCTTTCGCTTGACACAATGTGATGTTAGACGTTTGATATTTTCCAATACAGTACATGTATATCCGAGTTTTGTTTGTCCAGTAAGCCTCACAAACGTTTTCAACCCACAAGACAGCCGAAAGAACTTCAAGAACGTGGCAATTTCATGACGTTTGATATTTATGAGGTGATATTTTTGTACATTATTACGTTTAATAAGGAAACTGGTAAATAATAAAACTCGGATATGGTCAATTAATTATGTCGTGAAAAAAATTCTATTTCTGAATGATTTTAAAAATGTTTGCCCATATATCAAGTCAAATAGTCCTCTTTCCGTGTCAAAAATTTACTGTTTTTGAACAACTAATCTAATTTAATTTCCGCGAAGGACTTATATGTGTTGAAAATAAAATCTGTTATTTTTAACAAAATCAGTATAATTGAAAGTCTTAGTTCATTCTGCATCAGAAAAAACAAACAGCATAACTTGATTTAAAAACTTTTCTAATGTTTTAATTGTAAAAAGTAAATTGTTTTACTTGATTTAAAACATTTTGAAACATTTGTATTTGCATGTTAAAAAGTTCATACTAAAAGTCATATTAATGTAACTTGTTTCCACATGTTAAATTGATCTTGACCTCACTATTTCATCGGAATTTAGCTACATTATTTTTGGCATGCAATAAAACCGGTTAACCCATCATTTCTTGTGAAATGCCTGTACTAAGTTGGGACTTTTGCGGTCGACAATTTTTCCTGTGTTTTTCAAAATATTTCTCTTTTTGTCTCATAAACTTTGGCTCTTAACAACTGTGTTTGGTAATTTTGTTATTACCCCCAATTGAGGAAATGGGTTGTATTGATCCATTCACCTAATCGTTCAGTTTCATTACCAAAATAAATATTTCTGTCCTAGATCGAGAATCGCCAAGTTAGATGATTTATGCGGTACAAAACAGATTCTGTAGTTTCTTTTTCTGATACCTAAAGATCCTAATTGGAGAAATTTGATACAGTTTACTTGATCGGGCCAACATGTCAAAATACACTACTGTTTTTAAACTTTATTACACTTTTATTCTTGTTTATCAATACGAAGTCAACCATTTTCCTCAAAACAGATTTATTTTAAGTTGTTTTCAATAAATGGTATTTTGTCTTGACTTTTACAATGTGCATGTCTATAAATGCAGACAAAATCAAACATTGTAAACCAATAACATACATAGATATCTCTTAAAGGTAGCCAGCATATTGAAAACCCTCAATCGTTTGACCCTCTGACGTTTAGCTCTCAGAAGAAACAATGGTAATCTTTAAAAAAAAACATTTTGTGATATCTATGGTTGTTACTGGTTTTGTCTGCATTGCCATGCACATTGTAAAAGTAACGACAAAATATCATTTATTGAAAACAACTAAGAATAAATCTGCCAAATTTTAGGAATTTAGTGTGTCCTTTTTTCATTTAGATCCTATTGGTCATTTGTTCTCAATCAATTTTTAAACATCTTTGAGTTTATGATCTTCCAAACGATGAGATTTTATTTGCACTGACAAGACATTAGTTGTCGAAATGCCCTATGCAGAACATTAATTCACAGTAACTTCGGTATATATAAATTTGGTCAATATTGTTCCAAAACAATAAGGATACATGGAAAAAATAATGGAAACGGGGAATGTGTCAAAGAGACAATTACCTAAGGGGAATAGCCACCATAAGATCTTCAATGTACGGTGAGAAAACCCCACAAACAACGGCAGGTCGGAGTCGCCCCATAAATAAAGAGTAGTCAAGTTCAGCGAAATAAACACCGTCCTAGACCCCTATAGACATAAAGTAAACTAACTGGAAAACATACAAAACACACAAAGGCTTAATGAATTTTCTGACTTAGGACAGGCGCAAACTTTTCAAATATTGTTTGATGTTATGGTATGTTTGAAAAATTAGTGTTTAATATTTTTCAAAAAGTGTTCACATTGAATTTTCTCTTTTTTAATATTTTCGCATGTTTGCTGTCTTCTTTGAATTTCTATTTCTGAATGTTCATACACAGAAATACTTTTGTAATCTATCCGTTTCTACGATTTACTAGTTTTTTAACAAGGACATTTTGTTTTTCCCGTTAATTATTGTTGCAATGGTCATCCGCAGAAACTTTATACAACTTCATCTGATTTCAGCACTATTGTTAATGAATACTATTTTTTATGTGATCAGTTGAGTTCGGTTGAAGAATCTTCTACTAGGTCCAATATATTTGAGCTAATTTATTATTTTTCGAATATGAGTAAATTTAATGAAAACAGGTAGTTTTTAAAACAAATATCGTATTAGGAAAAATAAGAGCTTGTTCTTTTCTTTTGGATTCGATAAAAAAATATTCATATTCTAATTCGTACCTCAACCGAACATAAATTATTTATGAACATAAACATCATCACACTATCAAAAAAGACACAAACACCATATTTTATGGGATCAGCTCGCCGGACGTGCAGCTAACAATTTATTTAATACAAAAATAACAGTCCTTTATAAACGTCTGCACCGGCCGCTGCAACATGGATTAACTCTATCTACAACGACAAAAAAAAACACGTTATTAGAAGATTTTCAAAAAATAAATATATAAAATACAAAAAATATCAAGTTTTACATGATAGACACCCGGGGGTGGGTGGGTGTGTGTGTTAGCTGCACAGAAGGCTGAGCGTCGAATGGCAAACGAGGGAAATATATTTCCCGCCTCTAAAAAAAAATTCCGTGCGGAACGAAATGAAACTTTAACCTATAGGTTAAATGCCAATGTTTACCTATACAAATATATATATACTATTTTAGTAATCAAACACACGTGTATATCTTAAATTGCCACAATCACGTGTTCTTCAATAACGTAAATAAATACATTTATGTTCTAATTCGTACCTCAACCGAACATAAATTATTTATGAACTAAAACATCATCACACTATCAAAAAAGACACAAACACCATATATTATGGGATCAGCTCGCCGGACGTGCAGCTAACAATCGAAAGCAAAAACAAAGAAAGGGAACTAATTGGTAAAGTCTAAAATAAAAAAAAATAAACACGTTTAAATACCTAATTGTTTAGACACTGACATTCTATTTGAAAGACTTTCTTTTACATAACCGTCTTTTGCATTGTCACTCTTCCATCGTACGTTTTTTTTTTTGAAAAGTCTATCCTCCACTTCAGCGGTGGCAGCACCCCGGATCTTAAACTATGTAAGCTGAATTTGGATTAGTCTAAACCAAGTTTCTGTGAAATGGACAGTAAAATGTCTCTAGCTGTTGTATAACTAAATACCGAAGTTACTGTAAATTTAAATTCTGCATATGCGCGTATATGATAGATTACCACTTTTTCTAAGTTTATATGTTCTAGTTTTGCTACAGTAACTAATAGATCTAAATATATATTCAGTACTGCCTTCTGAAATATTTAATAATGCTAAATATCTAGATAATATGGTAACAGGACAAGTGAAATTATTTGTAGCTGAAATAACTACGTCTTTACCCTCTCTGTAAACATCTTTTTTACTTTTTTCTATAAATAAATTGACATGATCATCATAAAATTTTACATCAGAGCGCTTGAGATTTACTAATTCTGAAAATCCTAAAGAACCAGAATAATAAACAAGACACATAGTGGCGAGTCTTTAATCTTTAAGATTAGAACTATCTTTACCGTAAGTATGAACACTTTGTTTTAAAATATCGGATGTGATCGGTTCTTTTTTATGTATAGTGTGACCTACAGTGCTGATAGCCCCTTCTTTGACACTTTTGATAAATTCAGATGTACAAGGATTAGATACTACTGCGAGCTTGTGAGCCCAACTTATGCTGTGAAATGCTTCGTATATAGTACTAGTTGATTTACGTAAATTAGAAAGATGTATTAGATAAAGTGAAACGTGAAAATCGGTAGCTGGAAAAGAAGGAAGCTTATGATATACACACCATTTACACCACTTTTCAAAGGCTTGTTTGTAATACCTTCTAGTCGACTCAGCTCTTAAATTTTAACACATCTCTTGCACCTTGTCCGCCAACTCCAACAGATCGTCAGACAAAATTGAAGATTCATTTCGAAAATTTCCCCATCTCCTAAACTGAAAAATAGCTGAAAAATGTATATACAAAAAACAAAGGTTAAAATCATATCAAATCATTATGAAAAAGAAAGGAAACGGGGTAAATGTCAAGGAGACAACATCCCATATCCAAGTTATGTACGCATAACACAATAATCGGCTATATCACTTTATTGCCTTAACATATTCATTACTATATATAACGACCATGCAACTAAACATGTTAGGGCTTTGTCACATTCAATATCATATAACCGACCATGCCACTAAAGATGTTAGGGCCTTGTCACATTCAATATTATACAACCGACCATGCCACTAAAACTGTAAGGACCCTGTCATATTCTATATCATATAACCGACCGTGTCACTTAAACATGTTAGGGCCTTGTCACATTCAATACTATGACCCAGTACAATTAGGGCCTTGTCATATTCATAAATATACCAGCCATATGCCACTAAACATCGCTTGGGCCTTGCCGTATAAAAAACATTGATAATTGCCATATATATTACATCCATAATCTTCTTATGACCATGCTACTTGATAAAAGGACCATGTCCAATATACATGCACAAAACAAAATTCCAAATACAGCTTCAAACAAAGGTTCAAAAACACACTTTCAACAAATTTTAAAATATCTAATATATATATATATTTATATTTGTATGTAACTTATCTAAATTGCAAGAAATCTAACCGCCAGTATTGGCGTAATAAAAGGCTCCTTCCCGAAAATCGAAATCGGATTTGAACCTTGAACAAAAATACCGCTAGTGTTCTTAAATTCTAAGACATCAACAACATAATTTCTGTAATGCAAATACTCATCAAAGATGTATGGCCAGTAAGGAGCAGACACCCATTTCGTCACAATAAGTGCACCTCTCGCTTTACAGTAAAGCAAATGTTTAATAGTTCTAAGGACTGAAAACATTGGGGGTACATGCCAATTATTGTCTAATTTCCAGTTTTGAGAAAATGTATCTATAGCCTCTGAACCTGGATTCCGATATAAAGAATTGTACCTTTCGAGTTTTTTTTTTTTTTTTTTTTTTGA
>MJUU01044373.1:6486-25027 GCA_002080025.1 Modiolus philippinarum | reverse complement strand
TAAAAAATGTGAGTAAAACCTACTTTTTTACTTCTGGAGTGCTTAAAGTAGAGTTTCAATCGTTGTAGAAACAAAAATCGTAAACACGTTTTTTGTCACATGCTCCTGGATAGTAGTTAACTATGGCAAAAAGCCGCAGGTTTTTTAAAAACGTTTTTGAAAACCTGCGGCTTTTTGCCATATCAACTACTACTGAATTTTAGAAGCCAGAATCAAAGATTTTTTTTGTGGTGGCCATCTTGATTTATTGTTGCTTCATTATATGGTGGCCATCCTGATTTATTGTTGCTTCATTATATTAATATAGAAAAGATAAAAGGAAACACCAACAATGGCCGCAAACTAAAATCACATGCCACAATTTATCAGGGAAACGAACAAGAAAAACAATAAAAAGACAAAAGACAATCGTAGACAACGATAGGAACTCGGGATAGCGAGACTTAGACAACGATAGGAACTCGAGATAGCGAGACTTAGACAACGATAGGAACTCCGGATAGCGAGACTTAGACAACGATAGGAACTCGGGATAGCGAGACTTAGACAACGATAGGAACTCGGGATAGCGAGACTTAGACAACGATAGGAACTCGGGATAGCGAGACTTGGTACCGGCACTAACAAGGATTGAACCAGTTTATTGGTGCCCACACCTCCCGTTTCTATATCCTGTTACCCTATGGTATACTAAACATACAATTAAACCCAATACATGTAGACTGCTAACTCCAAGGCCACAATCTTGAGAAGGAAAGAATAAGACAAAACGTTATTTAGAACAAGAAGCTCTCAAGAGCCTGCATTTCCCATTGGGTCCTATGTTAAACTAAGTTTTGCTACTTGTGGCCATGTCAGAAGACGGATCAGCACCAAAGTAACAATTTTGAACAAAATCTCACAAGTTTCATTTATGCAATGTTTAATTGAATCCATTCAGTGGTTTTCTATTATATCTTTGTAGGCATTTCCCATTAGGGTCCAATTCATTGCTGGAGACAAAAAAACAACACTTGCACAGCTTCTCATAGGTCAGCTTCTCATAGCATCATTTATGCAAAGTTTGGTTTAAATCTTTTCAGCAGTTCTCTAGAAGAAGGAATTTTGTTAAATTAAGTTCACAGCTGGTGACACTTCGTGAACACCTGACAGGCATCATTCATGTCATGTTTGATTTAAATCCGTTCAGCAGTTCTCTAGAAGATCTTTGTGTGCATTTTCCATAGGGTCCATGCTGTGGGTCATATACGATGACGGATCGGCACCTAAGTAAATAAATACTTAGTCAGCATCTCATAAGCATTATCAATGCCAAGTATGGGTTAAAGCAATTCGGTGGTTCTCAAAAAGAAGATCTTTGTATGCATTTTACCATTGGGTCCACTGTTAAAATTTAGTTCCCAGCTGGCGGCCATGTTGGATGACAGATCGGCACCAAAGTAGTAACACTTGGTCAGCACCTCATAAGCATCATTCATGCCAAGTTTGGTTTAAATCCATTAATTTGTTCTCAAGAAGAAGTTCTTTGTATGCATTTTCCCAAAAAGTCCAATGTTAAAATTAAGATCCCCGCTGGCGGCCATGTTGGATGACAGATCGGCACCAAAGTAGTGACACTTGGTCAGCACCTCAACAGCATCATTCATGCCAAGTTTTGTTCAAATCCATTTGATGGTTCTCGAGAAGAAGTTCTTTGTATGAATTTTCCCATTAGGTTAAAAAGTAAACTAAGTTCCCCGCTGGCGGCCATCTTGGAAGTGGTCGAAAAACTTGGCCGTGTTCAATAAAATATAGTCCTTAATATGCTGAACATTTTTGCAATTTAAACTTGACCTCTATCTCAATGCGTTTTTGAAATATGTGGATTTAATTTCTTCATATGCGCATTTCGACAACTTGGTGCTAACTGTCCAAGTTGTTTAAGACAAAAAATTCACAAAGGATGCTATTTCAAATTATGTTCAGATGTGTAAGTCATCTTGGTTGGCATCAGCTTCACTATAATCTTAAAAGGTATCTACTAATGAATCTACTAAGTTCCAACTCAGCTAGAAGAGATGTAATGTATTTCACAAATGGTCTTTTCTAAAGGTATGTTCTGCTGTTACCGCCATCTTGGTTGGTAAGGAAGATCATCACGTAAAATTTAACAGGGAATCCTTCAAATGACAATCCAATTTTGACAAAATTTGTGTGATATGTTCCAATTAAACCGATTCCTTGTTTGGGACCTTCCATACATCAATATGTAAAATTTAATTGTTTCACAAATGATGTTTTTCACACGGGGTCTGTTTGTATGCTTTCCCCGGCCCTAAGCGCCAGGCCTTATCAGATCCGAAAGTAATATATTTTTTTAAAAGACCTTCCATCTAATAATAGATCAGGCTATAATGTTAAATAATTTTTAGAATTTGCTAGCTATACTGAAAAAGCGAATCTTTGACATCTACTAGAATTTTTCGCTTGTGTGTGTCTTTAAAATTCAACCATTCCGTAGTCCGATAAAGTTTTGCGTGAGGTCCTACATTTTTTATGCTTGAATGAAGTCTTAATTTTCATCAAAGATTTCTTTGGTTTATATTTTATAAACCATTGCAATTTGCCTGCAATATATCATTGTGATAAACATAAAATATATTCCAAGTCAAAGTATAATAGGATCTTGCATAAGGTCAGATTAAAGATCGGGCTATCTTTCACAAGTGTATGAAATTTCGTCTTTTCTCGAGTGGAGCGTAGCGGAACGAGAGTAAAAGACGTAGAATTTCTTACACGAGTGAAAGATATCCCGATCTTTCATTTTGACCGAATGCAAGTTCCTATTACTTCCGTAAAACACGGATAGAAATGTCTAGAAACTTATACCGTGTGAACAATGTTGTCGCCATTTGAGTGTTCCTAACATTATGACGTCAGGTGTTTTATGACGTTTAGTCATGGTTACGATTGTTGTGTCACAAAAATCAACATGTCTGGTTGGTCATTTACCGGTGTGAGATGAGGTCGCGTGCATCGATCTCACATGGGTCATCTCCCACTGTAAACCACTATTTACGGAAGAAAGGTCATTCTGAGATCACCTTGTCAATCCGCCTGTCTTTCTGACTAAAGGGTATTTGTACCCGCTTAAGATTATCTTCAAATAGAAGGTTCGCTATGGTTCGTTTTTTTTTTTGCCCCAAGAAAAACATCAATTAGAAAAAAATTGCTGCAGGGCCTGTAGATATATATGAGAAGTATACAACTTGCTGTATACACAAACTCACCTTGAACGTGACCTAAAAAGGGGTATTCAATTTTAGCGGTCAGCAATTTTCGGGAATTGAAAATTGTGTTAAGGACAAGTGTGTATAAAGGACAAGTGTATATAAACCTATATTGACTTTAATTTCACGAGTTTTTATTTTCGCGCTTCCATAAACCTAGCCAAAATAGCGAAAATTACCCGATAAACGGTATATTTCACGGTGCAGTACACAGATTAATTTTCTTCTTAAGTCTATTTCTCAATAACTACAAGTGATAAGTCAATGCTACTTGGTATATGGCTTGGTCTTGATAGGTACATGTCAGTCTGCCATATGGCTTTTGACCTTGACCTAAATTGCACGGTCAAGTGCCAAGGTTAGAATTTTGTCTCGCTTGCGACGAAAGTCGCGGAAAGCGAGACAGAAATGCAAAGTACGACGGCGACTCAAGCTATTGTGTAGAACCCTTTGATGTAGGCACCTTATATTTGATCCGTAGGTAGTGTACGACGAACCCTTTTTACAGACACAAAATGATGTGACCTTGACCGTGATATTTTGATATTTTGCGGTCCAGAGACAAATTAAGATTTTCAATTTTTTTCTTTTTTTTTTCTCAATAATATTAGTACATTAGCAATAATGCTTTGATTTGTCCGTAGCTGACGTTTCCCACCTCTGTCGGTTCCTAGCCTTTCTAATGGCAATCAGAATTTCCCGTTCGTTGACATTTCCATATCCCTAATCTATTAATTATTAAAATTAACAAATCAAATATGGCTGCGGTATTCAATTAATCATTAAATTTAATGTTTTATTATTTCCTTCTTTGCAAGATGTCAAATTTTGATAGCTTTAATAACAATTTCAGAGGTATTAAAAACCAAAATTTTCCCATAAATATGCATATCAATAAAACTTTCAAAGCTGTAATCGTTTCAGACGTATTTAATATAAAAAAAAATAACCCAAAAATTTGTGTGAAAACAATATTTTCATAAGTATAATTGTTTCAGATGTATAAGAACCAAAGTGGACCCAAAATAATTTACTGATCTAGTTGTAAATAAGTGTAGGGTATTTTGATTGCCTACAGGGGAAAGACCTGTCCAATGAAAAGTACTCATTAATTTCTATTCAGTTACAATTGTCTACGTCAATACTGTATTAAGATATTCCGGAAAAAGCGGCTGCTTCTATAAAAATGGACTCGTGTTATTCGTAATAATTAACCTTTAATACAAAAATATGTAATCAAAATGGCCAATCGCAAATTCGGAACCGGAGAACCTTAACCGAAAGCCAAATTACCAAAGTTTCAAAACAATTAGCCGTACATATTGCTATTTTGACAATAGATGGCGTACATGTAGTAGCGCATACAAAATATCTCCAAGACAAAAGGGCGAAAAAAATGCACAATCTAAATGTGCCTTTTTAGTAATCTCATAATCATGTACCTGTATTGATAAATATTTACAGTCAGGTTGTCCCTGTATTGTACCACACACATGGGTGTGTTATGTCTATATGTTTTGTTGATTATGACATGACTTAAAATGTGGAAAAGTTTCTCGGTCAATACGAGATCAATAAGAAACGGTCATTTTTCTGCCTCCCAGTCGACAGATACCGAAACCTTCATTCTTTTAAATATTGCATTACTTTCATTTGCTAGGTAAGACATTAATTACACAGGCAATAAATCAACACGCTGAAACTCCACAACTTCAAACAATGGCAGTAGAATACCGAAGGAACAAGGGAAGCGAAGACCACAAAAATCGAAATCCAAAGACATGGCAAAAACGGCAACAGAGAAAAACAAAGACAAAACAAGGACGTGAGACAGGTACAATGGACGGAAATAAAAAGACGACACCAAAAACTAAGGCACTCATAGTGTGAACTCCCATGAAAACCGGGAGTGACATCAGGTGCTCCGGAAGGGTAAGCATGTCCTGCCCCGCTAGCGACACCCGTCACACTATCAGTGAGTCATATAGTGTTTTGAAAGGTCTGTTTGGTAGCGGATTGGTTAATGTCATTTTCTAACTTTTCAGTAACCAGAGTTGATATAATTTGAATGGTATCAGTTTGCGACAAAATCAATACTGCAAACCAACTTATTTTCGCGGCTATTTTATTTCGCGTTTTGTCCCTCCTGGTGAAGTTCGCGGAGATTAATTTTCGCGATTTTCTTATACTGTTAATGCTTTTATATAAAGATATGAACTATTCGCGACGATTTATTTTCGCGATATTTTCAAATACGCGAAGCTCAATGCAAACCATGTGGTGACCACCTCGGGTCTACTACTCCTTCTTAACCACTGATCAGAATTTCATGAAAGTTATGCAGGACATTGATTACATATTATAGATGTGCACTTTGTATTTTGTTTTCTAATAATTCCATTTTTTTTTAGATTTTTTACATGTTTTAGACTTTGTCATTTTAGCTTAATGTCAAAGGCTGGTATCCACTACTCTTCCTAACCCACTGATAGAAATTTCATGAAATTTTTGCAGAAGCTTACTTACATATTCTGGATGTGCACAATGTATTTTGTTTTCGAATAATTTCTTTTTTTCCAGATTTTTTTAACAATCACAAAGATATTGGAGCGGGGATATCCGTGGATCACTAGACCACAGTCTGAGATGACATTCTTGCTGAAGCTCGCATGTGGATAGTCTAATTTTAACTATGTCGGAAGGAGAAATGTCGTAAACCACTCGCAGCAGAAAAAAAGTTTATATAGCCCTTTCCGTAAATGTTGTTATCTTTTCCTGGATTGAAACTCTAACAACAAGTGGAGGAACAAACACTCTTCGCATCCGTTTATCACTCGTACAGTTGGTTAACGATATTTGGCTTTAAGATTGAATGGCCATTTCGACAACTTATGTCTTCTCAATGCAGATGGAATCAAAACCCATAAACCGACATATATATTTATCGGTAATTTTTATGAGTTTCCTTTGATCTCACAAAGCAAATATTTTTCAGTATTTGCTACTGCCCGAATGCGAAAAAATATTGGCAAAAAGTATCCTAGGCCACGCCTACTTTGTCAGTCAGAATCATTGAAAGAAAGAAAAGAAATATACATCTATAGAGACTCTTACCGGATCGTACAAATTCTTTTCCTAATCAATAATAGCCAATTTCAAAATTTGTTTTATTAAATGATTTAGTTAATTACCGATAAAAAGAATAATAGAAGTTTTGTTTATGATACAAGAAATATTGGCTCAAATAATGGACTCGCCCACAAGGGGCTCGTCCATTATTGTTCGCCAATATTTCTTGTATCAATAACAAAACCTCCATTATTCTATATGTAATAGCTAATGGAGAAGAAAAACACCCTAAGTCTCTGATCATATCTAGTGTAAAAATGTCACATTGACAGGAAAAGTTAAACATCGACTTTCCGACTGTGCATATTACGTCTAGTTGTAAAGATAATTACGGAAGAATGTTGATGATATCGCCGAAATTGTATACTTAATTATGGCTATGGCAAGTTTAATTTCATATTTATTATTCAATGTTTTTAGAGGAGAAAAAAAAATTTTTGAAGATAAGATTAAGCCATTTTTATTGCTTTTCTATATTTATTCTTTGACGACTTAAAACTGACAGACGGACGAACGGACACCATGATCACTTTATAACGCCCGCTGAAGCAAATATCCCTTCAAAAGGGCGACATATGATTATTATGGAGGGAAAAGGATGATGTTTGAAAAAAAGCAGGACTCTCTTTGCAAAAAAGGGGCAGGGCTAGCTTCAGAGTGTAAAGGATCGGTGTCCACTTCAAAATTTTGTTTATAACATTTAAAGAAAATAAAATAGGATAAAGGTGTTTGCGAGAAAAGTCTGAATCGAACATTTCATTGGCACCAACCCCCACCCCCCTTATTTCAGTTATATGAATTAAATAATTTCGTCCTAAAACCGATTTCAAATAAAGATAGTAAGTCACTTCAATATATGATTGACTACCATTGAGAAAAACTTTTCTGGTGTAATCTTAGTTGCACGTAATCATGGTCTATTCATATCAGTCATATTGTTTTAAAAGTACATGCGTTATAAGCCCTCCTGAGACGCATCAGACAGTATCTGAATTTTGATACCAGAATTTTATTTTATATATTCTCTCACATTTTGAAGTTTGCTGTAAAATATGGGAAAAATGTATGTAAATCTTTAAAAAATAACCTATAAAATTGCAAATGAGGGAGGCGAGAATCGTACTTGATGAATATAGTTTAAAAAAAACATCTTCGGAACTGTTCAAAGGAGCTCGCATTTACAGAATTTGACAAAAAAATTATTATCACAAATGTCTGTTAATATACATGGCCTTAAATAATCTAGCTCCCTGTATATTCAAAATCGCCTGATACTACTGAAAAATATTTACATCTACATCTTACGATACAAGATTTAAATCAAAAGAAACTTAATTACTTCTAGACCCTAGGACAGTTCTTTTCATATAAAGTTTTTAATAGTTTGGTCCTAAATGTTGGAATGCCTTAGCCGTAAATATTCAAACATCAGGATCAGTTTTGAATTTAAATGAATGTACTTACAAGTCAAAGTATTATTCTTTCTTCTCTTATAATGAATATGTTATTTGAATTGTCGTTGTCGCCGTGGCGAGATAATCATTTTTGTGTATTTTTTGTTTGTTTGTTTGTTTTGTTTTGTTTTTTGTTTTTTGTAACTTGCCGTGGCGAGATATTAACGCGCAGTGGCGGAAAAGTTACTTGCCACGGCGAAATAGTAACTCACCGTGGCGAGATAGTTACTCGCCATGGCGACTAATAAAAACTTCCATAAATATTTACCTACACCAAGCTCAGTGAAATATTTACCAAAGTACATTAAAAATAAAAGCCAACATTATATGGAACCAGGTTTACATGTATATCAAATTGTGAAAAGTAAGTAAGCATGGCGCTAATAGTCTTCCGTAATTTAGCTATATTTATTTCCACCTTAATTGCATGATTGACTCTCCATAGTTTTGTGTCCTTGGTTAAGAAAGTGGATGATTTAAGAAATTCTCCAAGTATCGGTGGAATTTGTTTTCTTGCTAGTAAATCAGGTACAGTAAAACAATAGAGATATACCAAAGTTACAACTAAAAAACCACAGAATACGTGCATCTCAACTAGAGCCCTTTTCAATTCAAAGTTCAGCCTATGTGAATGTTATGTTTTGTTTTTACCAAAAATTTATCGGCAAATTATTGATACAGTATAATCAACTTACTTGTAAGCTACCCTTATTACATGCTTATATTTACAATGGTAACAGATTTGTAGAATAAATTTTTTTATAAACTTTGTGGAAGTCATATAAAATCGGTCCGTTCGAATGATTTGCCGTTTGCTATAATCAATGTTTATCACTATCTTCTATCTACAGATAAGTACAGCTTTAACACGTTTTTCGGTAAATGGAATTCCAACTGTTTTGGTTTGATCTGCACTGATGAGACATAAATTGTCGAAAAGCGCATATGCAGAATATAAATTAACAGTAGCTTCGGTATTTGTATTTATTACCACTGGGCCGATGCCTCTGCTGGTGGACTGTTAGTCCGCAAGGGTATTCACCATCTAAGTAGTCAGTACTTGGTGCTGACCCGAAATCCGATTATATTGAAATTTGCAATATTGTGTTTAAAACTAAGGAGTATCTCCCTCATGCACAGCTCTGTCCCAAGCTAAATTTTGGCTTTTCAATTTAGGTCTTTTTGTTATTTTGTTCTCTTATCAGCTTTAACACATTTTTCGGTTAATGGATTTTCCAACTGTTTTGGTTTGATATGCACTGACGAGACATAAGTTGTCGAAATGTGCATATGCAGAAAAAAAATTAACAGAAGCTTCGGTATTTGTATTTGGGACTTATTTTGGACATCTGTTGTGGATCTTAGGAAAGATCATCTGTCCTGCCCGTTGGAAAGAGTTAAAGATGGGTGCATTAGCTATCATTTAGCTGACCGACGACAAAAGCTTTGCCGTAGGGAACATTTAAGAATCCTTCAAACTTGTCGCAATATTCTATTCATTTGTTGGGCCAGGTACTTCTTACAATAAATGAACGCTTTGTATTAATGCATAAATGAAAAAATTATCTGCAAACGAAATTTGGGGAAGAAACAACTAGCGGTTAACAGGTTAAGACCTGGTATTTTGCATATAAATTCCTGTAGCTATAAACAGTGAACTTAAGGTGTCTGCAGGGTATTAATTTCCTATTATAGAATTTTGTAAAACTTTCTGTGTAGAAACATAATTGTACTATTGTTCAAAATATAAAATAAAATTTGGGGGTCACCGTGCATTTAAGCGCAAAAACTGAAACTCAAAATTTCAGGATTTTACAAAGAAATGTTAGGGAAAATGGTTATATGAGAGGATAGCTTGAAAAATTTATTATAGATTTTGTTCATACTTTGCATGTGTTTTGAAATCATTATATAGTTTACATATAAAAAATAAAAATAAGGGGTCACCGTTGAAATAAGAGAGATAAATTGCAAAATGTTAATTTCTCTAGTGATATCTATGTTAAATTCTTTTATTAAATTATCTCCCTTGTAAAATTTCTGTGTTCTGTAAATTCAGCTTCAAATCTTAAGCTTGTGTGTTTTAGTTCACCTTTTTGTAATGAAAATATTGTAAAAGTGATAAGAAATAATAATTTAAAATACCTTTGAATTTTCTATACATTTCAAGTAACTATTTTGTTAAATTTCTTAATGAATGAAACCTAAATGAACAATTATAAGACAAAAATGGCGGAATAATACCACTGAAAACAGGACCTTTAACCTTAAGCTTTTGCGAATTTTGTATAAAATTTATTGTCTTAACCGCTTCATGGTTGATAAGGAAAATTTATCAGCATATTATTTATATTTACGCACATACTTCTACCATTTGGATATCAATTTTTAACTAATTTTAACAAATATGGGTGATTTGATCAACAAAGCTGAAAAATTTTACACAAATAATTTTGAAGTTCGTAGATGGTACTTTAAAGACTTTTTAAGTTATGCTAAGCTAGGTGTATATAAATTTTCATAAATATCAACAATGAAATGCACATATGACAAAGTATCTACAGATACATGATTAAACCAAGCAATGGAACAATGCTTTTATTGTTGTTCTTCATCTTGAATTCACTATTAGGCCTTCAACAACGAGCTATGCTCATACATCACAGTAAGTTCAAAACAGCCCCAAGCACCGGTTTGAGCAGAATCCATTGCTAAACGTCGAGCAACGCTTCATCCATGTATCCCTTTCGCCATTGATGCGGGGTTGTCAACAAACATAAAATTAACTGACGAAGTGCTCTTACAACTGCTGTAATTCGTTACCCAACGAAAGACTCATAGTACAAATCACCGGTATTCATCATGTAACTTCACAATATGCTGAAAAATAACATTCAAAAAGTATCTTTACATGCTTAAGGGACCGACCATTTAACCTGAAAAGGGGGGGGGGTTATGGTTTTTTTCTGGACAGAAATTTTTTTTTCGCACGAAGCGCGAAATAAATTATTTATTTTTTGCACGTGTATCAACAAAATATTTTTTTTTTCAAAATTAACATTATTTTTTTAGGCAGAAAGCCTCCTTTAGAAATATTTTTTTCTCATTTTGGCAGCCAAAATATTTTTTTCACATAAAATCAGATCCAAAATATTTTTTAGAAAAAAAACCATAACCCCCCTTCAGGTTAAATGGTCGGTCCCTAATTTGTTTGAAACCACGAAAGTGTATTCACCGTATGGGAACGACACCGGATATTGGTACTACCGAAGCGGACGATTGATACTACTTAAGAATGAGTGAACGTGAAAAATCGCACTTGTTTTCATATTTCTTTATAATATCTGTGACCAGAAATGTGTGTGATGGTCGACAGGATAAAATTAGAGTTCATAAGAGTCGTATAAACATACAGTAAAGCAAGTAAATAAAAATTAAAGATGAAAACACGTCGCCTATTACCGCCAAAATGCCCCAATGGGATGTTTTCTTTTCTTCAAAAGCAAACGATTTTAGGCGTGTTGTGTTCCAAAAACACACCATTTAGTTCAATATTTTCACCCTTCAATTAAGATTAAGTAAACCCATGTCCCAACAACTTCTTATGTAACTTAAATCACGAAAACAAAATTATGAAAGTGTACGGCGACTTGTAGAATATTCCAGATAATAGACAAGTCGCCGTACTCTTTCATAACTTTGTTTTCGTGATTTAAGTTACATAACCAGCTGAGACATGGATTTGCTTAATCTTAATCGAAGGGTAAAATTATTGAACTAAAGGGTGTATTTCTTTTTAACACAACACGTCTGAAATCGTTTGCCAAATTTGAAGAAAAAATATGTCGTTGGGACATTTTGGCGGTACTAGGCGACGTGTTTTCATCCATAATTTTTATTTACTAGCTTTTTTCTATGTTTATACGACTATTATGAACTCTAATTTTATTCTGTCGATCATCACACACATTTCTGGTCACAAATATTGAGAAGAAATATAATAAAAGTGCGATTTTTCACGTTCACTCATGCTAAAATAATATCAATCGTCCGCTTCGGTAGTACCAATATCCGGTGTCGTTCCCATACGGCGGTATTAGGCCAATTGCGTAAACCATAAACAGATCCAGTTGGGGTCCGAGAGTTTGACCCGCTTTTCTGGAAGAAAAAAATCGTGTGGAATGTGGACATAAATTAACAAAAACTGTCAAAAAATGGACTTGCACCTTTCTCTGAAAACCCGATGGAACACTCCTGGATCCGCTGGTGAACTTTTATATTTCTACCTTGTGTTCCTTGAAAAATAGGATTGTAGAAATTCTTGCAGCAAGATGGGCTGAAATTCACATCAAATAGGAATGAGCGTACATGTGTAAACATTGCACCACGAAAACTTCCTTATAATTATAGATTAATTACTTCCCAAGACTCCAATTTAAGCCGAGGCGTCAGTCGAGAGATGATAACCAGGTCGCCATGTTTAAAACTGCTTTTAGTATCGAAATTGACAAGTTCAACACGGCGGGTGTCTTACAAGAAAGCAGGAGATGCTTATACTCTATCGGTGCACCTGATCTCACCCATGGTTTTTATTGGGTCCGTGTTGTTCATTTTTGTATATATGTAAACCAAAATAGTATCCTGTGAAATAAGTCCCAAATGGAACAAATGTTATTGATATATTTATGAGATTTATTCTGTATGGAGATTATTTCACCAGGTGAGTAGTAAATACTTTCCAACTGGAGATTATTTCACCAGGTGAACTATGAAATATGTTCCTTTGGAACTTATTTCACGGTGGATACTATAAACCGTTACATATATGTGTGTCTTCATTTTCTTTTTTGTACCGTGCTCATGTTATGTTGTTATATCTTTGTTTCTTTGGTTTTTTTTCCGACGTTGCCATTGTCCTTGGATTGTTTCTTTTAGACTGACGGTTCGGTTCTCACTTACTTTATTGGATTGTAGAAATCCTTGCAGCAATTAGGTTAAAAATCACATCAACTAGGAATGAGCGTACAGGTATAAACATTACACCATGACAACTTTCTTATAATTAAAGATTAATGCAGGGCTCAGTTATACCGAGACTCCCATTTCAGTCGAGGCGTCGGCCGAGTGATGGTAACTGGGTCGACATGGAAAAGGCCCAGATTAAAACTATTTTATACTTTAAATAAGCTCACATCTGTGCCGTTTAAGCCCAGGTAGACTGATGTATCTTTATGAGCCTGGGTAAGCTGATATCAGTAGGCTTGTTCCGGTTGTCTTTGATTTGAAGTATGTAATAAATACCTTAGCTGATATTTAAATAAAGTAATTTAAATGATGCAGTACAATAGTAGCAACAGAGCTGACCATTATCGGCAATTATGCTTGTAACAAGGCCATTCCATTGGCTTTATCAGTCACAGAAAATTATCCGTGAAAACAGTCGATACCGGACAGTTGTGTTGTAATTCTTGTCATTCGTTTTTGAAGACGGAAACAGTTCCTGGGCTATGAAAACTGGTACCAGACTGCATTCCTGTCACATATTCGCTCATCAGGGTTTTCCCTCCATACGGAAACTTTTAATATAAACAGATGAAAAAACACAATCGTATCTGTACAAATGTAGCTCCAAAGATCAGTACACAATACGTGAACTCAACGTACATAAGCAGCTTGTTTAACATGTATAGAAGTGAGCATAAATAAACATATTATAAAACCCACAATTCTAGCATTTTTATTCCTGTAGAATATATCATACATGTGCCTGATTGTATCACAGAAGGTTGTTGTTGATGTCCATGTAAAAATGTTATATTACTTTGACTACTTAATATAATTTTTTAAGCTCACTTGGCTTTAGCAAGAGAGAGTCTTTTCCGTCACTTGGCGTCAGTCCGTCCGTCCGTCCATCGTAAACTTTTCATTCAAAGACATTTTCCTCCGAAAACACTGGGCTTATTAGCACAAAGTTGATCACGATAGTCCGTGGATGGTCCCCATAAAATTATATCTCGCAGGTCCATACTTCATCCAAGATGGCTGCCAACTGGGAACATAGTTTAACATTGGACCCTATGGAAAGCACATTTAAAGATTTTCTTCTCACAAACTAATAGTCCAATTACAACAAAAATTGGTAATAATGGTCCTTAGATGGCCTCTGCCAACAAGCTAGGTATCCTGCATATCCATACTTTCACGGCTTTTTGCTTCGGTGTTTGTTTGCCGATGTGTTCATCCAAGATTACCGCAAGCAGGGAACAAAGTTTAACATAGAACACTATGGAAAACTTATTCAAAGATCTTCTCAGAAACTGCTGGTCGAATTTTATAAAAAAAACTTAGTCACAAGACTTAGTCACAATGGTCCTTAGATGGTTCCTTCCAAAAAAGTGTCCTGCTTGCACTTTCATCCAAGATGGCCGCCATCGGAGAACATAGTTTAAGATTGAACCCTAAGGAAAACACATTCAAAGATTTTTTCTTAGAAAATACTAGTTCAATTAGAACCAAACTTTATCACAATGGTCTTTCAATGGTCCCTTCCAAAAAGGTATTGGCAAGTCCATACCGCATTCAAGATCGCCGCCAGTGGAGAAACATAGTTTAACATAAGACCCTATAGAAAACACATTCAAAGATCTTCTTCTCAAAAAATGCTAATCCAGTTAGAACGAAACTTAGTCACAATGGGCTTTATATGGTCCCTTCTGAAAAAGGTATCCGGCACGTCACTACCTCATCCAAGATGGCCGCCACCGGGGAACATAGTTTAACGTTGGACCTTATTCAAAAACACACTAAAATATCTTCTTTTCAGAAACTACTCGTCAAATTAGCAAATAAAAACTTAGTCAAAATGGTCCTTAGATGGTGCTTTGCAAAAAGGTATTCGACGAGCCCCTGTCTCATCCAAGATTGCCACCGGAGAGGAACATAGGCTTACACTGTACCCTTTGTAAAACAAGTGCAAAGATTTTTCTTCTTAAAAACTACTAATCCAATTAGAACCAACTTTAGCCACCATGTTCCTTAGATGGTCCTTTCAAAAACTTATCCGCCAGGTTCGTACCTCATCCAAGATGGCAATTTGCGGGGAAAATAAGTTAACATTGGACACTTTGGGAAACACACTCGATGGTCATTTCAGAAACTACTAGTCAAATTATAACTAAACCTAGTCACAGTTGTTCTTAGATGTTCCTTCCAAAAAGGTATCCGAAAGATCTGTACCTAGATTGCCACTAGCAAGTGACAGAGTTAAACATTGGACTCTTTTGAAAACAACTTCAAAGATCTTTTTCTCAGAATCTATTAGTCAAATTGAAAAAAAAATCTTAGTCACAATTGGTGTATAATGGTGCTTTGCAAAAATGTATCCGACAGGCCCATTGTCCCAACCAAGATGGCCGCCATATTGTTTAAATATTATTATATTAAACCATTGAAATACCTTCAAAGATTTTAACATTGAACACTTTCAAATATCTTCTTCTCAGAAAGTATTAGTCCAATAAGAATCAAACTTACTTACTTAGTCACAATGGTTCTTAGATGTCCCCTTCAAAAATGATCCCGCAAGTCTATACATCATTTATAGCATATCCAAAA
Organism: Modiolus philippinarum; assembly: GCA_002080025.1. Lineage (NCBI taxonomy): Eukaryota > Metazoa > Mollusca > Bivalvia > Mytilida > Modiolidae > Modiolus > Modiolus philippinarum. Next base: position 9,561 of record MJUU01044373.1, on the reverse strand, counting down.
TAGGCGCTAGCGGGAACGTAGTTTTAACCTTAGACTCTATGGGAAAACATTTCAAAGATCTTCTCAGAAATTATTTGTCCAATTAGAACAAGACTTAGTCACAATAGTCCCTAGATTGTCCCTTCCAAAAAAGGTCCGTACCTCAACCAAGATGGCTGCCAACATGGAACATAGTTAAACATTGGGCCCTATGGATAACACATTCAAAGATCTCCTTTTCAGAATTTACTAGTCTGATTACTCACAGTAGTCGTTTGATATTCCCATCGGAAAAAGGTATCTGACAGGTCCGTGTATAATCGTTTAATATTAAAAGAATTCTGTCTTTGAAGCCACTAGTCCAACTGGAACTAAACCTAAACAGTTTCCGGGTGGTTCCGATCGAATTTTTTTTCTGGCAGGACTGCATCAAATCCAAGAAGCCCACATGCTGGGAACATAGTTTAACATTTGCCCCTATTAGAAATGCCATTCATATCCCAATGCCAGCCATGGCGCAGGTGAGCAATATGTAACAGTAATTTCATTCCGGCAGTGTATTCCTTCCTTTTGGATGAAATGCACAAGGGTAGAATATCCACAACATCTAATTGACCTAGGGTAGAATATCCACAACATCTAATTGACCAAATACAATGGAGTACTGACCGTGACGGAATAAACATCAAGGTTTGAGTGCCTCCTTTAAATGTACTTGTCTTCCTTTAATTTACGATCAGTTTTTATTTTTTTCTGATTTTCTTTTTATCAAATAGTTAATGTTAGTCAGGGATTTACCTCCGCTCGTGTCAGGTGGGGTCCCAGGGACCCAACTTAAAAATTTTCCTGGGTCCTTCTGAAGAAAATATGGGTCCGATGCTGTCACATAATGTGTCCTTGATTGATTACTTTAAGTTTTACGTTTAGTAAGCATCATTATGCTAAATCAGGACGAAAGCCAGTTAATCATAAAAAAAAATTACACACAAAAAAAAATAAAAAATAATACAGGTGGAAGAGACACAAGGGGTAAGGAGTTTTGATTGGCGGAATAAATTTTCTGCCCCTACCCATTTCATCAATTTTCCTGTCCAAAAAATGGGTACGGACAGGTAATTAAGCCTTCTATATACGACTCCCAGCAAGTCTGCAAAAGAATGGGTCTTGATACTGAACGGGATTTCGCTTTTCTGCACACTGTTTGGCTATAAAGGTTCATGGTTAGGCTTTCCTTATTATGACTTGACTAACATGCATGGACGGGGCATTTCCCTGGACACGCCAAGCAGCTCTGTAGTCGGAGTTGCTGAATACCAGTTCAGGTGCCGGGCGTATCTAACTTGAGCGCAAAGATACATTGCATCATGTTGATAATGTGCAACTTAAAAAAAAATCAAGTTTGTGGTGTGTCTTTATTTCTGCATTTACCCCCGCCCGAACACAAATGTCATTGAATTCTAATCATCTAACAAGTATTACATTCTGCGATGTCAGTAAGGCATTCGATAGAGTCTGGATAAGAGGTTTGTTGTACAAATTGGAAAGATATGGTGTTAAAGGAAAACTTCTTTCTTGGTTGTATAGTTATTTGGATAAAAGAACGCAAAAGGTAGTTTTTAAAGATTCAAAATCAAAGATTGGAAATTTACATGCTGGTGTCCCTCAGGGTTCTGTGTTAGGTCCATTATTATTTTTAATCTTTATAAATGATATAGCTGATGACATGATAGGTTTGTGTCGATTGTTTGCAGACGATACTTCAACTGGTCACACAGCTCATGACAAACGAACATTAACTGTTATGACTAATGCTGATCTTAACAAAATTGCTAAATGGTTAGCCAATTGGCTTGTAAAACTTAATCCACAAAAACAGATATAATGGTTTTTAATACTGGGCATAGTCAATCGGATTTTAGATTTAGTTTTGAAAACACCTTTATTGAACCAGTTGAAAATCATAAACACTTGGGATTAATATTTAGTTCAGATTGTAAGTGGACACGTCACATCAACAATATAATTGAAAAATCTGCCAGGCAACTAAATGTTTTACGTAAACTTAAATTCAAATTGAATAAAGATTACTTAGAAAAAATTTATTTAACATTTATACGACCCATCATTGAATACGGTTGTGAGGTATGGGATAACTGGTAAAGTAAACTCGGACAGATTAGAACGAATTCAACTTGAGGCGGCCAGAATTGTAACGGGATTAACCTCATATGCCAGTTCTCAATCACTCTATATTGAGACCGGATGGGAAAGTTTAAAGAACAGACGCGACCAAAGGAAACTTGTCTAATTTTACAAAATAGTTCACGCGACTGTCCTGAATATTTATCAGACTGTTTCTGATGTTTCAATTATAACCTTAGAAGTGGCCAAAATTTTAGTATTCCACTCTCTAGGTTAAGTATTTACCAACAATCATTTTTTCCCGCTACTTTAAAACTATGGAACAATCTGGATATCACATTAAGAGAATCGTTATCCGTAAGTATATTCAAATCTAGGTTAAAGGAACTATACCCTAGCAACGATAAACCCCCTCTTTATTTCTCTTGGAGATAGATACCTGAGTGTAATTATGCACGTTTACGTAATAATTGTAGTGCGTTAAAACATGATCTTTTTAGATCAAATATTGTAACAGATCAACCGTGTAGCTGTGGTGCACCAATTGAAAATGTCGAACATTATTTTTTAAACTGTGTAAACTATAATTTGATCAGAAATAATCTACAAATCAGTTTGTATCACTTAAATGTGCCGTTCACATTAAATACTTTACTGTTTGGTGATGAAATTATAACTTTGAAATAAACTGTTTTATTTTTAATCATCCGCGAATGAAATCATTAGCGTGCTTTTGCCCAAGGTTACACTGAAATTCATTTCCATTCTTTTTCGCTTTCGTCAGAAATCAATAACATTTTTTTTCTCTCTGAGACACAATACTTTGACAGACTTTTTATGTAAATCAAATTTCTACTCACATCATTTTTCCTTCATTCATGTATCCTAGATAAGTATGTCTCCAGATTTCTAATACGTGGCAGATATACAACATCTTGTCACACAATTTTAGGT